>JAPSGF010000280.1:60-27243 GCA_035772895.1 Perdix hodgsoniae | reverse complement strand
CCCCCCCCCATGCCCAATTAAGGCAGTCCATAGGAAAGGAAAAAAAAAAACTCTCTCCTTAACTCCCATTATCCTGCATGATGTTCTGATGTGGAATAGCAACGCAAACCAAAGAAATTACAAAACCATAACACAACTATATCATCTTCATCATTCCCCAGTGACTACATGGGTCAGGTACATGGTAGGCATATACTGTTCCATACCTAACCACATTCCAGTTATCCAACTACGTTTCTGCCCAATTGGTTGGTCATGGATAGTCCAAATCCTTAGCAGCCTACTGTGCAATCCAAAGGGTAAGTCCTTGGTAGACAACCCAGCTATCTGTACAGATGTACAATGGACCGTCACCTGGTTTATAACCATCCACACTGTTCTTAGTTAAGCCTACTGGCTACTCTATCCATTCCCTTCTTCAAACCAGATGGTCTCAGTCGAAGGATGGTATGCAATTACTTGCCATTTACTAGAATTTCCTTTGTTGGACTCATCCGTGTACCAGGCTATTTTTTCCTCTTGTACAGGACTCCTCTCTCACTGAGCTATATTGCTCTCTTCAGGGGCATCGCTATGGTACATCACCGGGCCCAGTATATTTTGTAGCTCTTCTTTTAACAGCAAGAAGTACAAGTGACTTTGCTGTCCCAGAGAGGCAACCCAACATGCCACTGTTTGGGCTTGGGCCACCTCTATCTTAGGTATGTGTGACAGATCTTTCAATCACCCTTGAATAGGTAGTGTTTTTACTAGTACCTCTGTTGTTTGTGTTATTGGTTCTACTGCCCGCAAGGCAGAATAAGTGGCCAATATTTGTTTTTCAATCAAGCTATACCTTTCTTCTATTCCATTCTAAACCTGAGACCAGAAACCAATAGGGGTGCAGACTAGAACCCTGACAATGCCGCAAACCTCACCCAAACCCTTCCTGAGCTACATGTACATCTAATTTGGCAGGTAAGATGGGAATTGAATATAGTAAGTGCCTGTGCTTGTTTGACAACTAGTTTGGCTTCCTAGAAAGCATGTTGTTCCATACATCCTCAATCTCACCATTAGTCTTTCTTAGTCTATACAGAGGCCTCAGGATCTGTGCAAGGTGGGTTATAAAGGAACTCCAAAAGCAAAGGATGCTCAAAAAATCTCAAAGCTGTGAGGATAGTTGACAGGCTAGTTTGGCCCAGTTCTGTGACTAGCAGTGTACAGGGATCCGCAGATCCACACCTCCGGTAAGGGGGAAATGTTGTTATCATTTGGAATACCAATAACCAAAAATCATAAAATAATGACATTCCACCCGTTATTCCACATCACTACATCATGCTTAATATATCCAAACAAACAATAATTGCCAAACATTGAAGAAATGCACACATGCATACATGGAATTACTGACTGCACTCCCCCAACATCAAATTCCCTTGTGGTACACATTAAACATCCCCATTTTTCTGCATCACCCACCAAGTGGACACAGGTCCCTGGGCAAAAACAGTTACACAAAGAGGTTTCCCTTCTCAGAAGCTAGAAGACCCAAACCACTTTTCCCAACATGTTCTTTACATGTACTACAGGAACGTTATTTCCCTTGACAGTGCATAGGGAGTTGGCAGGACCATCATGATTGATAGATCCTCTAGTATTGACTACCCAGGTAGCTTCTGCTAAATGCTTCTCCCAATGCTTGAATGTTCCACCACACATTCCGTTCAGCATAGTTTTTAACAACCCATTGTATTGTTCAATTTTAGCAGAGGCTGCTGCATAGTGGGGAATATGGTAAATCCACTCAATGCCATGATCTTTGGCCCAAGTACTTACAAGAGAATTCTTGAAATGAGTCCCGTTATCTGACTCAATTCTTTCTGGAGTGCTATGTTGCCATAGGACTTGTTACTCAAGACCTAATATGTTGTTTTGGGTGGCAGCATGGGGTACTGCATATGATTCAAGGCACCTGGTGGTGACCTCTACCATAGTAAGCACATAACACCACTGCGAGATCGTAGCAAGGAGATAGAGTCAACCTGCCACGCCTCCCCATATTTATACTTTTGCCATCACCCTAGCCCCCAGAGAGGTCTCATTCTCTTGGCTTGTTTAATTATGGCATCTGCATCACAGTCATGAATAACCTGTGCAATACCATCCAGAGTTAAATCCAGACCTCAGTCTCTAGCCCACTTATATGTTGCATCTCTTCCTTGATGTCCCAAGGTCTCATGGGTCCACTGAGCAAGAAATAATTCACTCTTGTTCTGCCAGCCCAAGTCTATTTGAGCCACCTTAATTTTGGCAGCCCGATCTACCTGATGGTTATTTTGTTGTTCTTCAGTAGCTCAAAACTTGGGCACATGAGCATCTATGTGACACACCTTTACAACCATATTCTTTATTTGGGCAGCAATATCTTTCCACAGTTCAGCAGCTCAAAAAGGTTTACCCCTTCTTTGCCAATTATTTTGCTCCCACTGCTGTAACCACCCCCATAAGGCATGTGGCACCATCCATGAGTCAGTGTAAAGATAAAGCATTGGCCACCTCTCCTGTTCAGCAACATCTAAGGCCAGCTGGACAGCCTTTACCTCTGCAAATTGGATTGATTCTCCTTTTCCTTCAGTGGCCTCTGCAACTTGTCTTGTGGAGCTCCACACAGCAGCTTTCCATATGTGATGCTTCCCCACAATACGACACGATCCATGTGTAAACAGGGCATATTTCTTTTCATTTTCTGGTAGTTCATTGTATGGTGGGGCCTCTTTAGCACGTGATACCTCTTCTGCTGTTGATGTTCCAAACTTATTACCTTCAGGCTAGTCCATGATCACCTCTAGAATTCATGGATGGCTGAGATAACCATCCGCGCTCACTGTGTAATCAACACAATCCACTTACTCCAAGTGGCATCAGTTGCATGATGGGTGGAGGGAACCTTTGTACATCCAGTTCAGCACTGGCAGTCAAGGTGCCACAAGGAGCTGTGTTTCAGTACCGATTACTTCA
Source organism: Perdix hodgsoniae (assembly GCA_035772895.1). NCBI lineage: Eukaryota > Metazoa > Chordata > Aves > Galliformes > Phasianidae > Perdix > Perdix hodgsoniae. The sequence goes on along the minus strand of JAPSGF010000280.1, from coordinate 24,240 downwards.
GAAGCAGCCTGAACCCCCTCATACACAGCTAAGATCTCCTTTTTAGTTGGAGTGTAGCACTCTTCAGACCGTCTGTACGCCCAACTTCAAAATCCCGGGGTCAGCCTCGGGTCTCTCCTGAGGCTCTTTGTGACAAACACCAAGTGGGACCTTTCTCACCAGCAGCAGGGTAAAGGATGTTCTTTATACCTTTTCCCATCCGTACTGGCCCCAGGGCCACAGCACAGGTGCTTAATCTTCTGAAAAGCTGGCTAAAGCTCAGGACCCCACACAAAAATCTTCTTTTGCGTCACCTGATAAAGGGGGCTGTAGTTTGGAACATGCATTCTCCAAAAGCCCATTACGGCCAGACAAGATTGTGTCTTTCTTATTAGTGGGCGGAGACATGGCAGTGTCAATCGCGTCTGTCGGGATGTGACAATGTCCATCTTGCCACTTTATACTTAGGAACTGAATTTCCTGGACAGGTCCTTTCACTTTGCTTCGCTTAATAGCAAAACCAGCTTGCAGAAGGATCCGGACTATTTGCTCTCCTTTCTCAAAAACTTCCTTTGCTGTGTTGCCCCACGCAATGATGTCATCAATGTACTGTAAGTATTCGGAAGCACCACCCTGTTCCAATGCAGTTTGGATCAACCCATGGCAAATGTTTCTCTGTTTCTACCCCCGGTGCAAATGCTTACAGGTATACTGAATGCCTCTCCAGGAGAAAGCAACCTCTGGCCTACATTATCTGGCGAAAGGAATGAAAAAGAAGGTGTTAGCAATGTCAGTGGTGGCATATCACTTGTGTCCTTTTAACTCCAGTTCATACTGCAGTTCTAGCATATGCTGTACAGCAGCACTCAGTGGGAGTGTGACTTCATTCAGGCCACAGTAGTTTACCGTCAGCCTCCGCTTTCCACTGGCTTTAAGCACTGGCTATATGGGGCTGTTAAAAGGTAAGTTTTGCTAATCACTCCCTGACTCTCTAGTTGACGAATCAACTTATGAATGGGGAGCAATGAATCCCTATTTGTGTGGTACTGCTATCTGTGCACCATTTTTATAGCAATCAGTACCTGCTGCTCTTTCTGTTGTAGCAACCCCACAACAGACAGATCTTCTGACAGGCCAGGCAAAACATACTGTTGCTTAACATCTGTGTCTACAGCTGCTGTTCTAAAGGTCCGTTGATACACCTTGAGATCCTTAAAATACCCCCTTCTGAGGTAATAGATACCAAGTATACATGGAGCTCCTGAGCCAGTCACAATAGGATGCTTTTTCCAGTCTTTACCAGTGAGGTTTATTTCAGCCTCCAGCACAGTCAGTTTTTGAGAGCCCCCATACACTCCAGAAATATAAATTGATTATTTCCTTGCCGGTATTTAGCCTTAGATGTAGTTTACCACCCACTTTGGGCTGCATTCCCAAGCAACCTGACTCCGAGACACCCTGGGTCCAGTGCTTTGGGGTGCCGCTACTGGCCTCACACTGTTCACAGGCTGGGCCTCAGTCATAATGACTTGGGCCCCCTGAGCCCAGCACCAGTTCTCCACCCCATGCTGGGGCATAGAAGGTGTGGCATACAGTAACCCCCATCCCTGGCACCTGTCTCGTGGGGCCCAAGTCATTCTGATTGTCATAAAACTATGACAATACCCCAGTGGACTTTGTGTTGCTCTGTTTCTGTTTTCCATTCAGAGGGAAAGATAAAACTGTTCACAGATCATGAAACACCCTCTTTTCCCTTTCTGCTCATCCTGGCTAGACATCTTGCCTCCAGCTTTAGAGTAAGGTCTTTGGGTTTTTTTTTGGACACTCTCTCTCTCTCAGTTTATTTGAATTATTAGCTTCATTTCCAATTATATTGTATTATATTATCTTGCATTCTGATAGCTTTTCTCCTCAAATCATTGCCGCTGTTTTGTTTTTAGGCCCATCTCCCTACCCTTACCCTTTTTCGCCTTTCCCCTTTCCTGGGGCATGGGTCCATGGGTCCCCCCATCCCACTAATCATGGAACCAGGCCAAACCACTGACACCAGATAATGTAAATGAAGAGGAATACATTCAGGAAGACTGATAACATGATCATTAATTCAGCATTCCAAAAATGCATAAGGAACTGAGAAGAGAATCTGGAAACCCGTATAAGCATCGTGTCATTTGTAAAATTTGCTACTCTCTCTGGGATGTAATTGAAAATATTCAAATCATACAACATTGCATATAGGTACCAGGCAGGTGTTTCCATCAGTGCTCTTAATGGGTTATATATGTATGCAACTCCAAAACAGAACATAATGAACTTAATAAGAAACCAATATGTTCCAAAAAACATAAAGGCCTTTAATCCTTTATACAGCGCTCCTAAAATGAAGAACAGATTCATAGCTGGCATTTAATAAAAGGAAAAAGATTCAGTACAGTGTCCAGATTTTGGCAGATCACCCGGCCTATAATCTAATCTATGAAGGTCAAAGCTAGCTACAGCGCTCTGCGACTCTCTGACTTTAAGAAATCCCTTTTTTTCTGATAATGTTAAAAAGTTCAGAATCAGTTCAGATTGCCTGCATTCTCCACCAGTAACTGTCAAGGAGTTATCTCTAGATCTATGTCTGTGACAGGGAGACCACAGGCCCACCTGCCCAAAAAAAAGTGGGGGGGAGGGGGAAAGGAACAGAGAGTGTAGTGGAATCCAAGGTCACAGCCTGAACCAACGGGTGAGCTATATGAGTATCTGGAGCGGGTGGGAACCTACAGGCACCTCTTCTGTCTCCACAATACTTTGATACTTTCCCGTGTCCTCTGAGTCTGCACAGGTCCCCCTTTTTCCCCCGCCCTTCTCTCCAGCTTTGCAAAGGTACGAATGGAGTATAGTTAAGCTCTCTGCTATACAATAGCATCTATATATTCATTGTTTGTACAGCACCTATTTCTCAAATAAATGCTCTGTCATTACCTTTGTTTGCTCTGCATAAAGAAAGTTATAATAAGGAGGAAACAAACAAACACCATCAATGATCTGAGGAAGAAAGTTAACTTAATAATTAGAGTAGCAGAAATACATGGGGTTGAAGCTAATAAATCAAATAAATGAGAGAGTGTCCAAAACCTCCAAAGGCCTTACTCCAAAGCTGAAAGCAAAATGTCTAGGGAGCGCGCACTGAAGTGATGAGGCCTCAGGGGAGACCTCATTGCACTCTACAACTTCCTGAAGGGAGATTGTGGTGAAGCGTCATGGTGTTACGATTTTTGGTTATCGGTATTCCACATCCTAACATCATGTAGTGCACTGGGAGTTAAAGTGTTAATGCTCAAGTTCAGGGCACCTGTCCAGAAAAAAAGAACTACGTACCCTAAGGAGCTTTGTGGTCAGAGAGAAGATATAACCCCTGGTGAGGTTACCTGACGTGCTCCTCTTTGTCAGGCTCTCCTTGCTGCTCAACCAGACTGCACATCTCAGTGTTATGGTGAGGCTTATCCATGTTTCAGACACATGCTCTGATTATACTTGATTTACTAGCTTCAGTTTTAATTATCTTGTATTATAGTGTGCTATCTTGCATTCTGGTACTGTATTCAGTAAATTAGTTTTTTTCTCATCAGATTGTTTCTGCTGTTTTTAATTATTTTGGGGTCCCATTTCCCTTTTCTGGAGGCATGGATTCTGTGAAATCCCTCCGTCCCACCAGTCACAGGACTGGGCTGAACCAGCCTGTAAACTGCTGATATTCTTGGTGGAGAATGCAGACAAGGGAGAAGGGATTCAAGGGAGTGACTGGAAGCCTGCTTAAAAATCACATGTGTAAAACTAGTAACTCCCTCTGAGACATAGCTTTCAATGTTGAAACCATACCATATTGTATGCAGGCACCAGATAGGGGTTTCCCCCAGTGCTTCTAATTTCTATATATATGCATACAGCTCCATAGAGCAGAGTGGCTGACTTAATAAAGGTCCAGTACATCTTAAGTACTAAGATCTGAGACATGATGGAATGTAATCCCTTACAAAAATGTTTTAGAAAACAAAGGATGTGCTTTTTCTTTTGTCTCTTTATTAAAAAAAAAAACAAAAAAAAAAACAAGTTAGCATGGTGCCAAAAAAAAATATAATCAGTGCAGTACCCATAAAGTTGGCAGCATTTCCAGAATTCTGACAGTGCACCCACACAGTTAGCAGGATACCCAGAAATCAAGGCCTGTGCAAGATACAGCTAAGCTTTCTAACAAACCTTGCTGAGGGTTAGAGCTCAGAGCTTCACTTTGCAAGTCAGCTTTCCCAGTCAATGCACCAAAAAAAAAAAAAAAGGAAAAAAAAAGCCATGGTTCAGTGTGGTTTGGCCTAGTTCTGTGACAAAAAGGGATCAAAGGGACACATGGACCCATGCCAGGTGAAGGAGGGGGGAAGGGAAAAAGGTAGGGAGCTGGGCCTAGCTGAGGAAAACAGCAGCAATGAGCTAAGGGAAAAGTTAATTTACTAAATATAATAGGAGAAGGTGAGATAATACAATATAATAGCTAATAAATCAAATAAAATGTGTGAGAGAGTTTTCAAAACCCAAGTCCTTACTCGAGTGCTGTAGGCAAGACATCCAGGGAGCGCAGAGAGCAAAGAGGGCAGTCCCGTGACTCCGTCATTTTTCTCTCCCTCCAAATGCATTTTCCTGTTTCTGTTTTGAAGTCTTCTGGGAGTTGTAGTTCATTCTTCTCTTCTGAGACCCGGTAACCAGAGCTATCAACAATCCATTGGACTCCAGCATTAACTTCAATTCCCAGTGCACTACATGATGTTATGACATGGACTACCAATGTCATGGTTTTATGATTTTTAGGTTATTGGTATTCCACATCATAACATCATGTAGTGCACTGGGAGTTGGTGTTAATGCTCAAGTTCTGGGTACCTGTCCGGAAGAGAAGAACTGCATACTCTGGGGGGCTTTGCAGCCAGAGAGGAGATATAACCCCTGGCGAGGTTACCTGATGTGCTCCTCTTCATCAGGCTCTCCTCCCTGCTGCTCAACCAGACTGAACATCTCACCACAACGTTATGGTGAGGCCTATCCACCTTTTGGACACTCTCTCATTATATCTGATTTATTAGCTTCAATTCTAATTATATTGTATTATAGTGTGTTATCTTGCATTCCGATACCATATTTAGTAAATTTGTTTCTCATCAGATTGTTGCCGCTGTTTTTAATTATTTTGAGATCCCCTGTTTCCCTTTTCTGTAGGCATGGATTTTGCAAAAATCCCTCTGCCCCGCTAGTCACGGAACCAGGCCGAACTAGCTCATAAACCATTGACATTCTTGGTGAAGAATGCGGGCAAAACCTGCTTTTTAGCTTTTAGAACGGATCTCTCTCTCTCTGCTCTTGGAGAGCTTTGTTGGGGAAGTTTCTCTCTTTCACAGGTGCTCACTGAAAACTTGACCTTGAAAGTCAAGGTGGACTGCCAATATTCTGGTATATTTGTAAACTTTGAGCATTGCTATCTTGCTTCTGTAAAGAGAGGGAAAAAAAGGTGATTCAGCTTTCTCTTCTAAACCTGTTTGCAGAGGGAGCTGCTAATTTCACATAACTTGGGATTTTTAAGCAGGTTCCTAGTCTCTCTTCTGAATCCTTTATGCATTTTTTGAATGCTCATGTGATTATGCTGTTAATCTCCCTGAATGTACTGTTCATCATTTCACTCAGTATTTGTGTTTATCATATTCTGAGTAAGCCTTCCCCAGAACCAGAGAATACTGAGTGGCAAGGAGTGTGGAGAGACTTGAGAGAGACTTCAGAGTGGTGGACATCTTTGGTGTCATGGAACTTTACTCCTGAACACCTGAAAGACCCTGAGAGCTTAAACAGGTATTTGAGACAGGAATATTGCGGCTCAGGCAGATCTGAGGAGGCACAAATGATTTGGGGCCTGGTTAATGCTTATTCGGCCTTATTCAATACTATCCTGGAGGGGGAGAGAGTTTGTGAAATTGAGTGTCTGAGAGCTGAAAGGGAGAGTCTCAGGGAGACAGTACAAAATGAGTGAGAGAGTCTTGAAGCTGAAAAGGAGTTTCCAGGAGAGACTCTAAGCCAAGATGTAGAATCTCCAGGCTGAGCAAGAGAGTCTCCTAGTAGAGAGAAAAGACCTCCAATAGAAGAGAGAGACCCTCTGAATCGAGAGACTCCCAGCAATCCAAACTTGACAACCTTCAATTTCAACAAGACACCCTCAGGTCCAAACGAGATGCCATCCAGTCTGATAAAGACATCCTCATGGATGTACTCTGTACTAAGTGAGATGCTTTCCAGCATGCAAAACTCAGTCACCAAATTGAGCTAAACAGAATTCAGTCCCATCAAGCCATGCTCAAATCTGAACTAAATACTCTCTTAATGAAACAAGACAGCCAGGCTGGAGAATGAGAGCATTGGAACTGACCAACCTGATCAACCACAGGAGGCACCACTATTGATGTCAGTTGCCCCTGTAAGAGGGCGGAAAATGAAACGAATCTCAACTCAGAACAGAAAAAAGAAGAGGAGGGGAAAATATAGGAAGCAGTCCCTGTAAGAGAAGAGGAGGAAAGAGGTCCAGAGGAGTGTCTCCGAGATCTAGGGGAGGGGCCCTCAATACGACTGCAGTTACCAACGCCTACGAGGGCAACGAGAAGTCCTGAAAGAGTAAGAGGTGAGCAAGATATCCTTACCATTGTTGATCCAATGTCTCAGCTATCAGTCTAAGATGCCCTCCTGCTCAAGCAAGTGACAACATTAAGATTATGTTGTGTTTTGCGTTGTGGCATAATCTATGGGACCATGGAGAAGATATGAAGAAGTGGCATAAAAAAGCCACTCCAGCACTTCAAGCACAAGTAAAGAAAACTACAAGACAATTCGACCACTGAGGCGAACTTCTCCAGAAAGGTGATTGCTCCAGTTGCTGCAGACAACAGAGGTAACAGATAGAGGGGCCCTGCTGCCAGCTTGGGGGGGGGGGATAATAGAGTATATTGGTCTGTGTGGAATAGATGGCCTGGCACATCAGAACCATGGAAATATATAAGGCCCTGGTTGGACACTGGTGCATAGTGCACTCTAATGCCCTCGAGTCACCAAGGGACAGAATCAATTTATATTCATGGGGTGACTGGGTGACTGGGGATTTCCAAGAGCTGACTATGTTGGAGGCTCAAATAAGCTTTGCTGGTAATAACTGGCAAAAGCACCCTATTTTAACTGGCCCAGTGGTTCCATGTGTACTTGGTATCTATTACCTCATAAGGGGATACTTTAAGGATCTCACAGGGCATCAATGGGACTTTGGAATAGCTTCTGTAGGCACAGACAACATTAAGCAGCTGTCTGTTTTGCCTGGCCTATCAGAAGATCTGTCTGTTTTAGGTTTGCTAGGTGTGAAAAAGCAACAGCTAGCGATTGATACAAAAACAGTGCACAGACGGCAGTATCACACCAACAGGGATTCCTTGCTCCCTATTCATAAGTTGATTCATCAACTAGAGTCAGGGAGCGATCAGCAAAATTCACTCGCCTTTTAACAGCCCCATATGGCCAGTGCATAAAAACAGTGGAGAATGGAGGCTGATGGTGGACTACCATGGCCTGAATGAAGTCACACCCCCACTGAGTGCTGCTGTGCTGGGCATGTTAGTACTCCACTATGAACTGGAGTCAAAAGCAGCCAAATGGTAGGCTACCACTGACATTGCTGAAGTCTTATTCTCCATTCCTTTGGCCACAGAATGTAGGCCACGGTTTGCTTTCTCCTGGAGGGGCATTCAGTATACCTGGAATCGTTTGCCCCAGGGGTGGAAACACAGCCCAACTGTTTGCCATGGGTTGATCCAAGCTGCACTGGAACAGGTGCTCCTGAGCACCTGCAGTACATTGATGACATTATCGTGTGGGGCAACTCAGCAAAGGAAGTTTTTGAGAAAGGAGAGCTAATAATTCATATCCTTTTGTGTGCTGGCTTCACTATTAAGCAATGCAAAGTGAAAAGACCTGCCCAGGAAATTCAGTTTCTAGGGATAAAGTGGCAAGATGGACATTATCACTTCCCGACAGATGTGGTTGACCAAATTACTGCTATGCCTTCACCCACTAGCAAGAGAGAAAGACAGTCTTTTCTGGCGCAGTGGGCTTTTGGAGAATGCATGTTCTAAACATCCTATACTTGATGCAGCAGGAAATGTGGCCACTGAGGATAAGGAGAAAGCTGAGGTCCTGAACGCCTACTTTACACCTGCCTTTAATAGCCAGACCAGTTGTCCTCTGGGCATTTTAACACCCTGATCTGTAAGTCTGGGATGCTACTCAGAATATACCCCCTGTGATTCAGGTGGTAACAGTTAGAGAGCTCTTCCTCCATCTGGACTGTCACAAGTCCATAGGACTGGATGCCCTACACCCTCAGGTGCTGAGGGAGCTGGCAGGGGTAATTGCCAAGCTGTGCTCTGCCATCTATCAGTACTCCTGGTTAACTGGAGAGGTCCTAGAGGATTGGAGGCTTGCTGATGTGACTCCCATCTTCAAGAAGGGCCATAAGGAGGATCCGATGAACTACAGGCCTGTTAGCCTGACTTCAGTACTGGGGAAAGTCATGAAGCAAATTGTCTTGGGTGAGATCACACGGCATGTGCATGGTGTCCAGGGGATCAGGCCCAGCCAACATGGGTTCATGAAAGGCAGGTCATGCTTGACCAACCTGATCTCCTTCTATGGCTGGGTGACCAGACTGGTAGACAAGGGTAAGGCTGTTGATGTAGTCTACCTAGACTTCAGCAAAGCCTTTGACACGGTCTCTCACAGGCTGCTTCTGGGGAAACTGGCTGCCCGTGGCTTGGACAGGTTTACACTCCTTTGGGCAAGAAACTGGCTACAGGGCTGTGCCCAACGGATGGTGGTTAATGGAGTTAAGTTCAGCTGGTGACCCGTTACAAGTGGTGTCCCCCAGGGGTCGGTACTGGGGCTTATCTTGTTCAATATCTTTATTGATGACCTAGATGAGGGGATTGAGTGTACCTTCAGTCAGTTTGCAGATGACACCAAGTTGAGAGGTGGTGTTGATCTGCCTGTGGTTAGGGAGGCCCTTCAGAGGGATCTAGATAAGCTGGATTGCTGGGCTGAGGGGAATGGGATGAGGTTCAACAAGGCCAAGTGTCGGGTCCTGCACTTTGGCCGCAACAACCCCATGCAGTGTTATAGGCTTGGGGATGAGTGGCTGGATGACTGTGTAGAGGAAAGGGACCTGGGGGTGTTGGTTGATGCTCGGCTGAACATGAGCTGACAGGGTGCCCAGGTGGCCAAGAGGGCCATTGCCATCCTGGCCTGCATTAGAAATAGTGTGGCCAGCAGGAACAGGGAGGTAATCATCCCCCTGTACTCAGCACTGGTGAGGCTGCACCTCAAGTACCGTGTTCAGTTTTGGGCCCCTCACTGCAAAAAAGACATTGAGACCCTGGTACATGTCCAGAGAAGGACAGCGAAACTGGTGAGGGGTCTGGAGCACAAGACTTACGAGGAGTGGCTGAGGGATCTGGGATTGTTTAGTCTGGAGAAGAGGAGGCTCAGGGGCGACCTCACTGCACTCTACAACTTCCTGAAGGGAGGTTGTGGTGAAAAGGGGTTTGGCCTCTTCTCCCAGGCAACGAACAGGACCCAGGAAAATGGCTGTAAGTTGTAGCAGAGGAGGTTTAGCTTAGATATAAGGAAGAACTTTTTCTCTCAGAGAGTGGTTAGACACTGGAACGGCCTGCCAAGGGAGGTGGTCGCTGTCCCTTGCAGTGTTCAAGAGGCACCTGGATGAGGACCTATGAAATATGGTTTAGTTTGAGGTAGCAATGGTAATGAGAAGGCGGTTGGAGATGATCTTACAGGTCGTTTCCAACCTTGAGATTCTATGATTCCATGAAACTGTAGGTGCATTGGAAGCCCCCATTATCAGGTGATGCAGAAGTAGAACAGTTTTGTGTGGGGTCCTGAGCAGCAGCAGGCTTTTGAGCAGATTAAACAGGAGATAGCCAGTGCTGTGGCCCTGGGGCCAGTAAGGAAGGGACAGGATGTAAAGAACATCCTCTACACTGCTGCTGGAGAGAAAGGACCCACTTGGAGTCTGTGGCAAAGAGCCTCAGGAGAGACCTGAGGCCAACCCCTGGGATTCTGGAGTCAAGCGTACAGGGGATCCGAAGAGTGCTTCACTCCAACTGAAAAGGAGTTCTTAGTCACGTATGAGGGAGTTTGGGCTGCTTCTGAAGTAATTGGGACTGAAACACAGCTCCTTCTGGTACCTCGACTGCCAGTGCTGAACTGGATGTTCAAGGGAAAGGTTCCCTCCACCAATCACGCTACTGATGCCACTTGGAGTAAGTGGATTGTGCTGATTACACAATGAGTGCGGATGGTTACCTCAGCCATCCATGAATTCTAGAGGTGATCATGGACTAGCATGAAGGTAATAAGTTTGGAACATCAACAGCAGAAGAGGTATCACGTGCTAAAGAGGTATCACCATACAATGAACTACCAGAAAATGAAAATTAATTTGTCCTGTTAACAGTTGGGTCATGTTGTATTGTGGGGAAGCATTGCAGATGGAAAGCTGCTGTGTGGAGCCCCACAAGACAAGTTGCAGAGGCCACTGAAGGAAAAGGAGAATCAAGCCAATTTGCAGACGTAAAGGCTGTCCAACTGGCCTTAGACATTGCTGAATGGGAGAGGTGGCCGATGCTTTATCTTTACACTGACTCATGGATGGTGCCACATGCCTTATGGGGGTGGTTACAGCAGTGGGAGCAAAATAACTGGCAAAGAAAGGGTAAACCTATTTGGGCTGCTGAGCTGTGGAAAGATAATGCTGCCCGAATAAAGAATATGGTCGTGAAGGTACTCCATGTAGATGCTCATGTGCCCAGGAGTCAGGCAACTGAAGAACAGCAAAATAACCATCAGGTGGACCGAGCTGCCAAAATTGAGGTGGCTCAAATAGACCTGGACTGGCCGAACAAGGATGAATTATTTCTAGCTCACTGGGCCCATGAAACCTCGGGCCATCAAGGGTGAGATGCAACATATAAATGTGCTAGGGACTGAGGGGTGGACTTAACTATGGATGCTATTGCACAGGTTATTCATGACTCTGAAACGTGTGCCATATTTAAACAAGCCAAGAGGATGAAACCACTCTGGGAGGAAGGGCGATGGCAAAAGTACAAATATGGGGAGGCATGGCAGGTTGACTCTATCTCCTTGCTACGATCTCGCAGTGGTAAGTGTTATGTGCTACTATGGTAGAGGCAACCACTAGGTGGCTTGAAACATATGCAGCACCCCATGCTACTGCCTGAAACAACATATTAGGTCTTGAGAAACAAGTCCTGTGGAGACATGGCACTCCAGAAGGAATTGAGTCAGATAATGGGACTCATTTCAAAAATTCTCTTGTAAGTACTTGGGCCAAAGATCATGGCATTGAGTGGATTTACCATATTCCCTACCATGCACTGGTGTCTGGTAAAATTGGACGATACAATGGGTTTTTTAAATCCATGTTGAAAGCAATGGCTGGCAGAACATTTAAGCATTGGGAAAAGCATTTTGCACAAGCCACCTGGTTGGTCGACACCCGAGGATCTATCAATCACAATGGTCCTGCTAGCTCCTGACATACTGTCAAGGGAGATAAGGTCCCTGTAGTACGTTTTTTACATGTTGGGAAAAGCGGTTCAAGTCTTCCTAGCTTCTGGGAAGGGCAAACCTCTCTGTGTAACTGTTTTTGCCCAGGGACCCTGGTCCACTTGGTGGGTGATACAGAAAAATGTGTACCACAAGGGAATTTGATGTTGGGTAGTGCAGTTAGTAATTCTGTGTATATACAGGTTTGTGTATGCGTGTGCTTAATGTTTGTTAACTTTTGTTTGTATATATTAAGCAAGATGTAGTGATGTAGAATAAAGGGTGGAATATCGTGGTTTTATGATTTTTGGTTATTGGTATTCCACATCATAACATCATGTACTGCATTGGGAGTTAAACTCTTAATGCTCAAGTTCCGGGCACCTGTCCGGAAGCGAACAACTGCATGCCCCAGCATGCTTCGTGGTCAGAGAGGAGCTATAACTCCTGGCAAGGTCACCTGATGTTCTCTTCTTTGTCAAGCTCTCTTCCCTGCTGCTCAACCAGACTGCACATCTCACCTCAGTATTATGGTGAGGCCTATCCAGTTTTTGGACACACTATATCTGATTTATTAGCCTCAATTCTAATTACGTTGTAATATTGTGTGTTATCCTGCATTCTGATACCATATTTAGTAAATTAGTTTGTTTCTCCTCATGTTGTTGCTGGTGTTTTTAATTATTTTGGGGTCCCCTGTTTCCCTTTTCTGGAGGTGTGTATTCACTTAATCCCTCCGCCCTGCTAGTCATGAAACTGGGCTGAACATGCATGTCAATTGTTTACATGAAGAGGGGTTTGGACTCTTCTCCCAGGCAACAAACAGGCCCCGGGGAAATGGCTGCAAGTTGTACAAGAGGTGGTTTAGTTTAGGTATAAGGAAGAACTTTTTCTCTCAGAGAGGGGTCAGGCACTGGAATAGCCTGCCAAGGGAGGTGGTGGAGTCACCATCCCTGGCAGTGTTCAAGAGGTGCCTGGATGAGGAGCTACAAAGTATAGTTTAATAGCTTGTGGTAGCAAGGGTAAAGGGTGGTCTAGATGATCTTGTAGGTCCTTTCCAATCTTGTGATTCTATGAGCAGCAAAAAAGAGAGCAGTCTTATCTTTCCCTCTACATGGAAAACAGAAAAAGTCTTCTGGGGTATTTAGTTATTCTCTTCTGAGAAAAAAGTGGGCAGCCCAGGGATCCGGAACATTACCTCTTTAACTCCAAGTGCTATACATGATGTTCTGATATGGAATACAAATAACAAAAATCATGATAAGTCCCTGCACCCCTCCCCAAGGAGACTGTAGGGATTGTGCCATCACTCTAGCCCTCATTTTTGCTTTTTTCACATTGTCTTGTGTCTCTAACCAGTCCAGAATTTGAACATCATTAAAGGGTTATCCAAGGGTATTAGAGAGTCTTTCCCCCACTGAGATTCATTTTCTCAACTTATTGCTGACCTCCCCCAGGCATTCTACACTTTTTACTCTCCACAGTAAGCATTTCAAATCACTGGTGAGATTTCTTTATAGAGTCCCAGAATGGCCAGGGTTGGAAGGGACCTCAAGGATCATGAATCTCCAACCCCCCTGCCACATGCAGGGCCACCAGCCTCCCCATTTAATGCTAGACCAGGCTGCCCAGGACCTCATCCAGTCTGGCCTTGAACACCTCCAGGGACAGGACATGCACAGCCTCTCTGGGCAGCCTGTTTCAGCACCTCACCACTCTCTCTGTAAAGAACTTCCCCGATATCCAACCTAAATCTTCCCTCCCTCAACTTAAAACCATTTCCCCTTGTCCAGCCATTATCTACCCTTTCAAAGAGTTGATTCTCTTCCCCTCTGTAGGCTCCCTTTAGGTACTAAAATGCTGCAATGTGGTCACCCCACAGCCTTCTCTTCTCCAGGCTGAACAAACCCAGCTCCCTCAGCCTGTCTTCATAGGGGAGGTGCTCCAGTCCCCTGATCATCTTTGTGGCCCTCTCTTTTTTGTACTGGGGGCTCCAGAGCTGGACGCAGTACTCCAGATGGGGCCTCACAAGAGCAGAGTAGAGGGGAACAATCACCTCCCTGTCCCTGCTGGCCACCCCTCTTCTGATGGAGCCCAACCTACCATTTTCTTCTTGAGTCCTTGGCTCCTCCTTTACCATCTTTTTCTCTCTTCATGAATTCCCAGTCTGTCAGCCTGCCTTGCTCTGGGATTGTCCTAAGAACCCAGAAATTCCCTGTGTCTTGCTCCAATTGATAGGAAGGAGAGGAGGTTCTTTCACATATGTATACCTGACATGACATTAAGAAACAATGGTTCAAATGTTGGTCTGACCAGTTTATTACAAATCCTAGTCATTCAGGGAGATGGCGAAGGAAATAGAAGCAAGGAGTCTTTGCAGGAAGCAAGAGGGAGATAGTCACCACCATGGATCCAGCATGGTTCAGTAGTTCAGTCACTGATCTTCAGTAGTGGTGGCTCATCGGGCATTGTTCTGTTGACAATGACAACTTTTCAGTGGTAGTGCAAACTTATTTCTAAGTCCAAAGTGGTTGAGTTAGCTCTCCTTGGAGTGGCAGCTTCTGGCTCTGAGATCTCAGCAGAAACTCTTTTGTTCCCATCTTCCAGGCCTTGCCAGCAGATAAGAGGGAGCAGGGATGCCCACCTGCATCCTGTTTTTCACAGGACACGATGATATCATTCCCCAGTCTTCCCATACCAAACTGGAGTTATTTGGTCACAGGCCAGATCATCCACCAGTAAACATCCCTGAGCACTCTCTTCCCAAGGCAAACATCTCCAAATAAATACTTTCAAATGTAAAATTGTCCACACAGTGATGTTGATTGCCACATGGCAACACCCACCTCTCATCTCCTACATAAAGTGAGAGTCATATCGCAAGAAATGCCTCAGAAAACAAGCTTTGAGCCAAAAACAAAGAAGGATTCATACACCCTGGTGCCGACAGCCCCCAAACAAGCTGATCACCATAAATTGGTGAGGATGCTTGTCAGCTCACTCAGGCACCCACTGACCCCAGAGAGTCAAACGATCCCAGACAAGCCCCCAAGTCATTGGGAAAATGTTACTCAAACATACTTGCTCAATTATCTTTATCCCAAAAAAACAGAGGAAAAGTCTTAGCTTTCTTTATTCAAATAAAAGGAGAGTCTACTGGAAACATTTTTCCAGTAGATTCTCTCAACACATCAGAAGTCCCAGCCTCCACTTTATCCTTCCTCTCAACACATTGTCCCCTCTCTTTTCCTCACTGGAGGAAGTACTTGGAGGTTACAGGCTTCCCAGTCTACCAAATGCAACTTCCCCCTTCTATGGGGCTGTAAAGGAACTGTTATGTCATGGCCTGAACTGATGATTGAGCACCTGGTGAATGGAGGTGGCTGGCCCAGGAAGCATAGGTGCAAGTAATTCATCTGTGCTTCTCACATGACCAGAAAGAGTAGACCCAAGTCCACACCTCCCTTGGATCTTTTAAGGACTAGCCTCCAGAGGGAGCATCTTTCTTCTGGACAAAGTCTATTTCCTGAGAAGGAATGTTCTATAGCCAGATACCCTATCACCTGCGGGGTGAGTTAACTTTTTGCTTTTTTTTTTGTTTTACTTGTGTGATGGGTGCACACCCAAGGCCACGCTAGGCCAGGCTCCTTGGTGAGGAAAAGCCACTGCCTTTATGGCCGAGCAGCAGGGAGTGGGACAGAGCCAGGACCATGTGATTTATTAAAATTCCTAACAACACTTTGCCTAGTATTGTAAAGAATTTATCAGAAGCAGTTTCACTACTTTTAAGGACCAATACTGACCTAGTAGGCCTGTGCAGTAAGTCCAAAGTTCATAAGTTCAAATTGTCCATAGACCTCTCTAACTAAAACTTTATTTGGTGAAAGCCTACAGACCAAGTGAAAAAGAATTTGCAAGCTTCTGCACAGCAACTTGTGAGCAAGGGCATCTTTTTTGTGAGTCTCTGTGTAAATGATTTTATTTGTCAGGGCATTTTTAAGCTGCTTCTACCTCATTATATAAACTAGATGGACTCTCAAAACTGTAACTTTTCAACTACAATGCTCTTAACAACTTAAGTTGACTTTCAAAATGTAGACTTAATCCAGACCCTGGAAATCATAAACAGCACAACAGGGAATATATACAGCAAGTAAGATGTTAAGTAATACTGTTCTATGAAAAAGCTCTAAGAGAGTACTTAAAAAACAAAACACAACACTGTGACTAGCAACTATTGAATTACTATAAAACTTATGACAGCTTAATTTTAAGAAACTCTGATCAGATTTGCTGCTATCTCAACTTTCTGTACCCCCCCCATAGGGTGCCAAAGAAGACTGTCGTGCTTTAACTTGTCAGGCAATTAAGCATCACAAAGCTGTTCACTCGCTCCTTTGACGCCAGCAGGATGAAGGAATGATTTAGAAATAAAATGGAATTCCCAGGTTGAGATAAAAGCTGTTTATTAGGGAAAAAAAATAATTATGCATCTAACCACAATATAGTTACTTATCACCCACTGACAATACATACCCAGCTAACAATACAACTGCCTGCTAACAGTCACCTCCACTAAAAATACATCTTACCACACACTTACTTAATTCCCCACGGTTTTATAGCCTTCTGTATGATGTCATATAATATGGAATAACTCCTTGCCTAATTCAGATCAGTTGTCCTGGCTCTGCCCTACTCCCTGCTGCTTGGCCGTAAAGGCAGTGGCTTTTCCTCACCAAGGAGCCTGGCCTAGCGCGGCCTTGGGTGTGCACCCATCACACAAGTAAAACAAAAAAAAAAAGCAAGCAGATAAAGCTACATCTATATTCTCTTAACTCTGTCTCTGCTGAATTCAGCTGCAATGGAATTGCCAGGTCACAGCCTGAACCAGTAGGTGAGCACCTGAGTGCCTGGAGCGGGGGAGCCTAGATCCCACCCTTCCTCTCTCCCTCTCGGTGGTGCTTTCAGGAGCACGTATGCACTCAAGAGCCTGCGCGGTTTACCCTCCCCCTTCTGGCGCGCCAGAGTTAAAACCGGAGAAGGCTGCATTCCTGAGCTCACCCTTTTTTCCGAACTGTTGCCAGGAGGGGTGAGTTAATTCCTCTTTCTTTGATATCTTATTCTATAGTGCCTGTATCTCAAATAAAGGCTCTGTCATGGCCTTTATTTGCTTTACACCAGCACGAGTTGACAATATGGGCATTGTCAAGATTTGTGCGTTTCTGTTGTTTTCATACCATCTTCAGGTTTTTTGTTTTGTTTGTTTTCATCAGGGAACTGGTGTTCTTGTTATATGTCAGGTGAACATCACAGTGTTGTGACTGGTGTTCAGTAGCAGTCAACTAGTCCTGCTCAATACCTAGTTTAGCTTGTCTAAAAATGTTTGTCCAGTTCAAATTTTAACTGAGCATTACTAGTAAATAGTAATTCACCAGGGATGCAGAGAAATAATTAAAAAGAATTAAATTATTTCTTCCAACATGCAGAGAAGCATATAATTTGAGATATCCGTCACTTTGGATTAGAATTTGTCTAAGAAACTTGCTACCTTTTATCTAAGCAGGTGAAATGTCAGAAAATTTGGAGAAAGTTGTTGGAGACAGTATAAGCCGATATCACTTGTATATGGAAAGTATCAGCTAGTCAAGTTTTATTTCATGGAGAAATTTAGTGACAGAGGCATCCTCATCACTGTACTGCAAAGCATTATTTGAGATTTCATACACTGATTTTCTTCTCTGGCTGATACGTTTGTCTTCGAGCTAGCAAGACTTCTTAATACAACCAGGGCATTTTTGGTAAAACTTACAAAAGTATCCAAGGTCAAGTATAGTTTACTGCAATACAAAATAAGGATAGAGTTTCATATTCTAGAAGTTACTAGGACTTAAACAGGAATGAAAGAATCATAGAATGTCTTGGGTTGTAAGGGGCTTTAAAATACCATTAAGTTCCAACCCCCTTGTCACAGAGCTATCTAGATCAATCTATGCCCGTGACAGGGGGGCAGTAGGCCCGTGGGCCCCCTGGCTCCCCCCAAGAAAAATGGAAAGGAAAAAGGGAAGGGTGGGGAGATGGGAGCTGGGCACAAGAAAACCCAAAAAAACAGTGGTACAGCGGCAACGATCTAAGGAGGAAAACTTATTTTTCTAACTGTGATATCGGAATACAAGATAACACAATATAATACCATCTAATTGAAATAAAGGCTAATAAATCAAATAAAATAAGAGAGAGAGTTTTCTAAAACCAAAAAGCCTACTTTGAACTGAAAGCGCACAGCTTGGAAGCACACCCACACCTTCTGCCAGGCAGCAAGCGAGAGAGAGCACAATCCCATGTCTTCCTTCCTCCCATGACTTATCATGTTCACCTCACGCGTGAAAGATCCCCTGGGATATGTGGTGGTTGTTCTTTTCTGAGAGCCAGGTATCCAGAAAGTTGTCAGTCTGTGGAACTGGAGTATTAACTCTTTGATTACAACGCTTTACATGATGTTATGATGTGGAATACCGATACAAAAAAAATTACACCATGACATTCCGCCACCTATTCTACATCAATAAATCATGCTTTATATATATGTATATATATATTTTTTTTACCAGAAGCTGGTGCATGATAGGGGATATGATAAATCCACTCAATGCCATGATCTTTGGCCCAAGTACTTCCAAGAGAATTCTTGAAATGAGTCCCGTTATCTGACTCAATTCTTTCTGGAGTGCCATGTCGCCTCAGGACTTGTTTCTTAAGACCCAATATGTTGTTTTGGGCGGTAGCATGGGGTGCTGCATATGTTTCAAGCCACACAGCGGTTGCCTCTACCATAGTAAGCACATACCACTTACCAGTGCGAGGTCGTGGCGAGGTGATATAATCAACCTGCCATGCCTCCCCCTATTTGTACTTTTGCCATCACCCTTCCCCCCAGAGAGACCTGTGCAATAGCACCCTTAGTTAAGTCCACCCCTCGGTCTCTAGCCCACTTCTATGTTGCATCTCACCCTTGATGGCCCGAGGTCTCACGGGCCCACTGAGCTAGAAATAATTCAGTCTTGTGTTACCGGTCCAGGTCTACTTGAGCCAGCTTAATTTTGGCGGCCCGATCTACCTGATGGTTATTTTGTTGTTCTTCAGTAGCCTGCCTCTTGGGCACATGAGCATCTACATGGCGCACCTGTACAACCATATTCTTTATTTGGGCAGCAATGTCTTTCCACAGTTCAGTAGCCCAAATAGGTTTACCCCTCTGCTGACAGTTGTTCTGTTTCCACTGCTGTAACCACCCCCACATAGCATTTGCCACCATCCACGAGTCAGTGTAAAGATAAAGTATTGGCCACCTCTCCCGTTCAGCAATGTCTAAGGCCAGCTGGACAGCCTTTACCTCTACAGATTGGCTTGATTCTCCTTTCCCTTCAGTGGCCTCTGCAACTCGTCGTGTGGGGCTCCACACAGCAGCTTTCCATCTGCGATGCTTCTCCACAATGCGACACGATCCATCCATGAACAGGACAAATTTCTTTTCATTTTCTGGTAATTCATTGTATGGTGGGGCCTCTTTAGCTCGTGATACTTCTTCTCCTGGTGATGTTCCAAACTTTTTACCTTCAGGGCAGTCCATGATCACCTCTAGGATTCCTGAACGGCTGAGGTTCATAGAATCATAGAATCAGTCAGGTTGGAATGGATATCAAGGGTCATCAAGTCCAACCGCAGCCTAACCATAGTACCCTAACTCTAGCAACCCTCTGCTAAATCATATCTCCGAGCACCACATCCAAATGTCTCTTAAACACATCCAGGGCCGGTGACTCAACCACCTCCCTGGGGAGCCTATTCCAATGTTTAATCACCCTTTCTGTAAAGAAGTGTTTCCTAACGTCCAACCTAAACTTACCTTGGTGCAACTTGAGGTCATTTCCCCTTGTCTTGTCACCTGTCACCAGTGAGAAGAGACCTACCCTGCTCTCACTGTAAGCACCTTTCAGGTACTGGAAGAGAGTAATAAGGTCTCCCATCAGCCTCCTTTTCTCCAGACTAAACAGACCCAGCTCCCTCAGCCTCTCCTCATAGGGCTGATTTTCCAAGCCCTTCACTAGCCTCGTTGCCCTTCTCTGGACCTGCTCCAGTACCTCCACATCCTTTCTGTACTGAGGTGCCCAAAACTGAACACAGTACTCGAGGTGAGGCCTCACCAATGCCAACTACAGGGGTAGGATGACTTCCCTAGTCCTGCTCACCACACCATTCCTGATACAAGCCAGGATGCCATTGGCCTTCTTGGCCACCTGGGCACGCTGCTGGCTTGTGTTCAGCCAACTGTCCATCAGAACACTTGCAGAATGGCTCAGGGAGCAGGACCATGGCTCCCTGAAAGTATTGTACAAGCAGGGGCACGGCAGCTCTGAGTAAATAGCAATGGAATAACACCAGATGTGGTAAGCGACGAGCTGACCTTGAGCTAAGTAGCAAACAACTTAAGCGGAACTGTTTTTGGGTGGAATCAGAAAAACAAGGTGTATGCTTGGGCGGGGTGCACTGTTGTCTAACTGCAAGGCTTTACCAATGAGAAAAAGACAAGTGGACAAAGGGACTTAAACAATTAATGTACTATATAAGTGAGCTATCTGTGCAATAAAATAAGTTTTTCACTCTCCTGGAATCGAGTCTGCGTCCCGGCGCCGGGTAGCGATCAAGCATTTGGCGGGGGCTTCCCCCCCCAGAGAACACCAAGGTCCCTTTCCATCAGGCAGTTTTCCAGCCACACCTCCTCAAGCCTGTAGGGTTGCCTGGGGTTGTTGTGACCAAAATGCAGGACTCTACACTTGGTCCTATCGAAACTCATGCCGTTAACCTTGGCCCATTGACGCAGTCTGTCCAGGTCCCTCTGCGGTGCCCTTCTCCCCTCTGGCAGATCAACACTCCCTCCCAGCTCGGTGTCATCTGCAAACTTACTGAGAGTGCACTCAATCCCCTCATCAAGATCATCAACGAAGGTGTTAAACAGAAGCGGCCCCAGTACTGAGCCTTGGGGGACACTGCTCGTGACTGGCTGCCAACTCCATTGACCATGACTCTTTGGGCCCGGCCATCCAGCCAGTGCTTCACCCAGCAGAGTGTGCACCCATCCAGACCATGGGCAGCCAGCTTCTCCACGAGAATGTTATGGGGGACATTGTCAAAGGCCTTACTGAAGTCCAGGTAGACCACATCGACAGCCTGACCCTCATCCACTAAGCGGGTCACCTTGTCATAGAATGAAATCAGGTTTGTCAGACAGGATCTACCATTCGTAAACCCATGCTGACTGGGCCTGATCCCCTGGTTGACCTTTAATTGGTCCATGATGGTTCCCGAGATTATTCGTTCCATAACCTTCCTGGGAACCGAGGTGAGACTGATAGACCTGTAGCTACCAGGATTATCTTTCCGGCCCTTTTTGAAGATGGGCATCACATTTGCCAGTTTCCAGTCCACCGGGACATCCCCAGTTATCCAGGACTGCCAAAAAGTGATGGACAGTGCCTTGGCAATCACATCTGCCAACTCCCTCAGCACTCTAGGGTGCAATCCATCTGGTCCCATGGACTTGTAAGCATCCAGCTTTCGCAGCAGGTCAACCTTACTTTTAAACATCCATTTCAGCACTGGCAGTTGAGGTGCCAGAAAGAACTGTGTTTCAGTACAGATTGCTTCAGAAGCAGCCTGAACCCCTTCATACGCGGCTAAGATCTTTTCAGTTGGAGTGTAGCCCTCTTTGGACCCCCTGTACGCTTGACTCCAGAATCCCAGGGGTTGGCCTTGGGTCTCTCCTGAGGCTCACTGCCACGAATTCCAAGTGGGACTTTTCTCTCCAGCAGCAGTGTAGAAGATGATCTTTACATGCAGTTCCAGTCATACCGGCCCCAAGGCAATGGCACAGGCTATCTCCTGTTTAATCTGTTCAAAAGCCTGCTGCTGCTCAGGGCCCCACGCAAAACTGTTCTACTTCTGCGTCACCTGAAAAAAGGGGCTTCCGATGCACCTATAGTTCGGAACATGCATTCTCCAAAAGCCCACTATGCCCAGAAAAGACTGTCTCTCTCTTGCTAGTGGGTGAAGGCATAGCAGTGATTTGGTCGACCACATCTGCTGGGATGTGACGGCGACCATCTTGCCGCTTTATACCTAGGAACTGAATCTCCTGAGCAGGTCCTTTCACTTTGCTTCGCTTAATAGCAAAACCAGCACGCAGAAGAATTTGGATAATTTGCTCTCCTTTCTCAAAAAGTTCCTCTACTGTATCGTCCCATGCAACCATATCATCAGTGTACTGCAGGTGCTCAGGAGCACTTCCCTGTTCCAGTGCAGCGTGGATCAACCCATGGCAAATGGTTGGGCTATGTTTCCACCCCTGGGGCAAACAGTTCCAGGTATACTGAATGCCCCTCCAGGTGAAAGCAAACTGTGGCCTGCATTCTGTGGCCAAAGGAATGGAGAAAAAGACTTTAGCAATGTCAGTGGTGGCCTACCATTTGGCTCCTATTGTCTCCAGTTCATATTGGAGTTCTAACATATCTGGCACAGCAGCACTCAGTGGGGGTGTGATTTCATTCAGGCCATGGTAGTCTACCATCAGCCTCCATTCTCCACTGGCTTTACACAGTGGCCGTATGGGACTATTAAAATGTGACTGAGTTTTTCTAATCACTCCCTGACTCTCTAGTTAACGAATCATCTTATAAACAGGGAGCAAGGAATCTCAGTTGGTGCAGTACTGCTGTCTGTGCACCGTTTTTGTGGCAATCGGTACCTGCTGCTCTTCTACTCATAGCAAGCCTACAACAGATGAATCTTCTGACAGGCCAGGCAAAAGACAGCTGCTTAATGTTGTCTGTGTCTACAGCAGCTATTCCAAAGGCCCATCTATAACCCTTAGGATCCTTGAAATTCCCCCTTCTGAGGTAATCGATACCAATCTGTCCCTTCATGACTTGAGGGCATCAGAGTGCACTGTGCACCAGTATCCACCAGTGCCTTACATTTCTGTGGTTCTGATGTGCCAGGACATTGAATCCACACAGTCCAATAAACTCTATTATCCCTTCCCCCCCCGACTGAGGGCAGGGCCCCTCTGTTCATTACCTGTGGTAACTGGAGCAACTGCACTGGTGAATGATCTGTTTTGTAATTCTCTCACCCGTGCCCGTAGTGCAGGAGTAGTTTGGTCATGCCACTTCCTGTCATGGTTTTATGTTTTTTGGTTTTCAGTATTCTGCATCATAACATCATGTAGTGCACCGGAATTTAAGTGTTAATGCTCCAATTCCAGGTACCTATCCTTGTACATTACCAAAGTCATGGGACCTGGCCCTTCCGGGTGGGGTGGTCTCTTACTGCCTGGCAGTGGGTGCTGGAGGGTGCTTTCCTAGCCGTTCCAAGCTTTTCAGGTTTGACTCGGTCTCAGGAACTCTCTCTCTCCTATCTTATTTGATTTATTAGTCTCAATTTCAATTAGAGTGTATGTCATGGTTTTATGATTTTTGGTCATCAGTATTCCACACCATAGCATCATGTGGTGCATTGGGGGTGGGGTTTGGTGTCTGCCGGGTGTTCGTCCGTCGGAGAAGAACATTTCCCCAGGAGACTTTGCAGTCAGCAAGGGGATATAACTTCAAGCAAGGTCACCTGATTCCTTCTTCTTCGCCTGCTCTTCGCTGTCTGCGCTTCGCCGCCTGCGCTTCGCCATCTGCACTTCGCCATCTGTACTTCAGTCACTCAACTGGACTGCACTTCTCACCCCAGCATTGTGGTGAGGTCTATACAATTCAAACAGACTCTCTCTCTCTCTCTCTCTCATTGTATTTTACTAATACTATATTTAGTAAAATCATTTGTTCCACCTCAGAGCAGTGCTGTTGTTTTCAAGTATTTTGGGGTCCCCTGCTTCCCCTTTCCCAGAGGCGCGGATCCGCAGATCCCTCTGCCCCGCTTGTCACGGAACTGGGCCAGACCAGCCCATAAACCATTGACAAGTGTATTATATTGTGTTATCTTGCATTCCAATACCATAGTTAGTAAAATAATTTTTTCTCCATAGATCGTTGCTGCTGTTTTTTTCTTCCTTCCTTGATCCCAGCTCCCATCTCCCTATCCCTTTTCCATTTCCCTTCCCTTTTTGTGGGGCCGGGGGGTGGGGGAGGGGCAGGGCCTACTGCTTCCCTGTCACGGGCATAGATTGATCCAGTTAACTCCGTGACAGTTTTTGCTGGAGAATGTGGGCTTTAGCTGCTTCTTAGCTTTTAGAACGAATCTCAGTCTCTGCTCTCAGAGAACTTTGTTAGGGAACATTATCAGTAGTTCAGGTTTCTGTGCTGGAAAACTTGACCTTGAAAGGCCAGGCATACAGCCAGTATTCCGGGATATTTGTAAGCTTTGAGCACTGCTTAGTCTGGGCAGTGCCTTCTTCCTTTTTTTCTTTTTCTTTTTCTTTTTCTTTTTCTTTTTCTTTTTCTTTTT
>JAPSGF010000279.1:86324-101121 GCA_035772895.1 Perdix hodgsoniae | reverse complement strand
CCAGCAGGGCCCCCGAGCAGCCATGGGGCTGCATCCAGCCTGGGGCTGTGGACGTAATATTTCGTCGCGTGCTCAGAAGCAGCACAAGAATATCCTGCACACGAGAGGATGACAGCAGAGAAGAAGGCATGACGTGGCCAAGGAGGTGCCTGAAGAGGCATCGGGAAGGCCTGGCTGCCCCCGGTGCTCTGCGTGTAACTAAGAACCGTCCTTTGGGCAGCAAGGAGCAGCCGGGACGCCGTCACCACGGCGGGACCATAAGAAGGGCACTGAGACGTCTAGGAAACAACGGGATGGCGGCACGAGAGAGACCATGAGTTAACAGAATGGAATTAGGAAATGGAAATCTCCTGCTTGCAGGACAGCCATCACTGCAACAGCAAATAAAATCTGCTTCCATCAGAGATGCAGTCCTGACAAATTATTGGATACTTCCATCCCCTCAGTTTCTCCAGAAGAAGCCTGTGAGAGACCGTGTCCAAGGCTCTGCTGAAGTCTGGGTAGACTGCATCAGCAGCCCTTCCCTCATCTCCCGGTCTGGTCACCCAGTTGTAGAAGGAGATGAGGTTGGGCGAGCTCCACCTGCCTTTCATGAAGCTGTGCTGGCTGGGCCTGATCCCCTGCACACCACACACGTGCCGTGCGATCTCACCCAAGATGATTTGCTCCATAGATTTCCCTGAAACCGAGGTCAGGCTGACAGGCCTGTAGTTCCCCAGGTCCTCCTTACGGCCCTTCTTGAAGACGGGAGTCACATCAGCGAGCCTCCAAGCCTCTGGGACCTTCCCAGTTCACCAGGAGCGCTGGTCGATGGCAGAGAGTGGCTCGGCCATCACCCCTGCCAGCTCCCTCAGCACCCAAGGGTGCAGCCCATCTGTCCCATGGACTTGTGACAGTGCAGATGGAGAGGAGCTCCCTGACTGTCTCCACCTGAATCACTGGAGGTATATTCTAAGTAGCGTCCCAGACTTTCAGATCAGGGCATAAAATGCCCAGAGGATAACTGGTCTGGCTATTAAAGGCAGATGTAAAGAAAGTATTGAGGACCTCAGCCTTCTCCTTGTCCTCAGTGGCCACATTCCCTGCTGTATCAAGTACAGGATGAGAATTATCCTTGGCTCTTTTTTTTGCCACTGATATATTTATAAAAAGATTTCTTATTCTCTTCCACTGCAGTGGCCAATCTGAGTTCAAGTTGGGCTTTTGCCTTCCTAACTTTCTTCCCTTGAGGGTTCAAGGGCAGATAGTAGACAGTAATTTAAGATGTTTGATGCCTTCTTCTACCACTTGTTCACCTCCTCTTACCTGCAGACTTAGCGCCAGGCTCCACCCCTGCTGTGTTTCACCTCCAACTACAATCAGAGAATTTCCTCTCAAAACACAAAATGGTTTGGGCTTCCAGTTAGCAGCTCCCTAGGTGAAAAGAAGCACCACTCACTGCAACCACCTTCCCACAGAGCAAGAGGCTATTTGTGTTTAAATACTGGAGGTGGAAAACAAGAGAAATTTCACAGAGAAGCTGCCTTAAGTGGAAGGTCTTTGAGATTTAATAAGTGCCAATAGATGCTCCTTATCCCCAGCTCCACAACACTGAGTCAGTTCACATAAAGCTGTTAGTGTAGCAATCAGATGGCTTTGCTATCTGGTCCTGGAACTGGATAGCCCCAGGAACTCACACTTCCACTCATTTTAAGTCTAGCTCTTTTTGGATTACCTTGCTAACACAAAGCTGAGTTAGAAACATTGGATGCAGTGTTAAATCCTGTTAGCTGATTACACAGCTGAACAGTAGCAAGTGTTTGCTGAAAAGCTGAACCCAACAACTCGATTTGGGAGCCAGATGGTCACGCTGACCTTGTGTAACAGCAGCAAGCTCCTGGTTTTGTCCAAATGCCATCTCTTTCAACAGCTCAGGCTCTCTGCTGCACTGACAGGGCTGACATTCCATGGAACGAGTTTGGCTTGGTCAGATGAAATCCTGGAGCATGGCTTTGCAGAAAGCATAAGCATTGCTGCCATCAGCCCATAGCACATGTTGTTCCTGCCAAATCCCAGCTCCTTCCAGTCTCCACCTCCTGCCATGCCAACAGTTGGGTCAAGACAGCCCTTCTACCACCCGCGCTGCCTTCTGAAGAAACCCCTCCGATGCAAAAGGAAAGGAAATCAAGTTATGCTAAAACTGCAATAAAAATAAAGCCTTCAGGGTGCCCAGAGAGGTGGTGGTGCCCCATCCCTTAGATATATTCAAGGTCAGGGGATGGGGCTGTGAGCACTGATGGAGCTGTGGGTGTCCCTGTGTACTGCAGGAAGTGGGACCCAATGGCCTTTAAGGGTCCCTTCCAACTCCAACCATTCCGTGGTTCTAAAAGCAGTCTGGGACATCTTAACACAGGCAGCAACAAATAGGACTGATGTGTCCTGAGGTCACAGTAGAGGTGACACTGCACACAAGAGGACACAACCTGGAGGCCACGGCCAATGGCAAGGGATTCAGGTTTGACCTCACCTCCCCACGACTACCTGTACATTTACAACATCAGTGGCTGGCAGCATGGAAACAACAGGGAGGCAAACAAGAAAAGCACCTTCCCACTTTGCTCCACTTGGAAAAGATCTCCAACTCCAACCCACCCCACCATGCCCACGTCCCTCAGTGCCACATTCCCATGGCTCTGGAACACCCCCAGGGATGGTGACACCCTCCTCTCCTCTCCTCTCCTCTCCTCTCCTCTCCCCTCCTCTCCCCTCCCCATGCAGCCTGTGCTAGTGCCTGACAGCTCTTCCCAAGAATAAGTTAGGAGCAACCAAAGACCCTTTCCAGGTCCCTTGACTTGTTCCTGACTATCCAGTTCCACCCTCCGGGCTCCAACCATCCTTGGGAACAACTTTTGTGGAGGCTGGAGATGAATGTTTTTACTTCCTAAGACAAAAAGAAATCAGAATTAACTGTGTTGTTATTTTTAAGAGAGTAGCTGTGGCCACCCACCCTCTGGAGAGAGTTCCAAGTCACAGACCCCGGGAGGATGGAGATGCCTGCATAGAGATGGAATCAGCTGCCCAGATCTGAAAGATAAGATGTGTCCGTGCTCAGACTGCAGCAGCCTTTCCACTCATCTCAGTGCATTCAAGGCAGCACACGGAAGCTCCTGGGAACAACAAACTTGCAAATCACAGTGGGACACTTGGCCTCACTCCACACCACTGCACCTTTTAGTGGTGTCAGCCCAGGTCTTCACCATCCCTGCTGGTGCCCTGAAAGAGCATCAAGCAACATTGGGAGATTCATCCTCCCTGCACAAATATTCAATAGCTGGACAAAAGCACCAGGAGCCCACTCCCCACGCAGGAGGAGGTGGGCCCCTCAATTTAATTCACCCTGAGACCGCCCCTGCCAATCACTGGCTGCCTCACTGCACCCACAACCGCGCAGCACAGTAACCAGCTGCCTGCATTCAACACAAATGCTTGGGCACTTCACAAACCTCGCTCACCACGTCATCCTCTGCCGTTAACAAAAAAAAAACAAACAGTAATTAAATGCATTTAAGAGGGACTTACCAAGAGGCAGCACTTCAGCACAACACCTTGCTGAACGTTTCTGTTCTGCTCAAGGACCTGAAACATCCACCTCTCCTGAGCCCTGCTGATGGTTTACGTTTTAATAGGGCCGATAAGCTCCCAGCTGGAACAGCTCTCATGCAGTCAGTTTTATCTGCCGCCAAGCACACTCGTTACAGAGCCTTTCTTATCACAACTGCAAATATCAGCAGAGATAGGGCACGTAACGCCCAGGGAGGGAGGCTGCACAGATACAAGTGGACACTTGGTCTTCTTGACACTGTTAGCCCCAGACCTGTGACCTCATGAGCTCACTGCTCCTCACCCCAGGTACCCCCAAACTCTACAAAGAGAGTCCAAAACCCAGACCACAGAGTGCTTAGGGAGAGGTGTGGAATAGAGTCCAGTCCAGAAGCCACGAGAACTTAAGTGATGGCGCCATGGGTCTGATGGAGCACTCAGCACTACCAGACCGTGGCCCCAGAAGCTTGGATTTAAGGACTGCTGTGATAGAAGGCCTGTAGCACAGCAAGCTGATGCTTTTAGAAATACAGAGGAGCCCTTCATTTAAGCTCATTCTGCTCTTGGAGACACTTCTAGAAGTCAGGACCTCAGGTTACAGCTTCCACCAAACTCACGGGCTCCATTCCTGTGAACTAATCACACCTTTCCTGCTGCATGGACATTTAGCATACCAAGAAGATAAAACCCCAAGGGGTTTTCAGGCCAACAGGAGCCTTTGCCTTCAGGTTAACAACTCAGATCCAAACCTGTTATTAACCTCTGCCCGAAGCTCTCACCCCTCCCATTGGCAGCCGAAGCACCTATCACCCCACACCAGGTGACACAAGGACAGGTCACAAGCATCATTCAGGCTTCCCAGCACGTCAATACCCAAGAATCTTGAAACCAGCAGGCACCAAAGCTTTCCCAGCCTGGCAGATGGATTGCAGCAGGCAAGTTGTTTGCAACTGCTCCCCGAAAGTATCCCCTAATGAAGGATAAATGAAGAGTATTTCCAACCTGCAGTGACTTTTGGTGGAGTTGGAGTTGCGTTACAGGCCCAGGACAAGAGCAATGCCAGCAGGTTTTGAGGGCTGGAAAGCCAAACCTGAAGAAACCAACCTTGTCTTCGAGGCCAAATCCAAAACTAGAAGGACAGACCTCATGTTTGAGGACCAGAGCTTCCTCCCCATGTTCTTCTTCTTCTGGGGAAGCCTAACAGGTGTGTTCAGGCTTTAGCTGGATATCTCAGTAGATACATCACTCCAAGAGCTCCGACAGCTCCTAGCCATGCCATTTAATATCCACTGCAGATAGCAAAGCCATAGTAAAAGTCTCCCATTTTCATCAGTTTGCTGGGATCCAATCTGCAGGCTGCCAGTAAGCATGGGGTCAGTCACCCATCAAGCTCTGGAGGCAGCCGTGTTAACTCCTGCCTACAAAACACACCATTTTGCAGCTACTTTGTGGTCACCATCGCTACCCAAAAAGAGGGATCTGTGCCATTTCCTGAGCAGTGCCAAGCATGTCCCCAAATGCCACAGCTGAAGCAGACATGTGGCCTCTGTAGGACTTCAAGGACAGCGTGCAGCCAGCTGGTTACCCCCATCCTGGTGCACTGATCACCCCAACGCCCTCTCCCTTCAGAAGGAGAAAGCAATCTGCCAGGCTACACTGAGTTCATGGACCTCGCTCTACCACATACATCTGTCTCCCTTCAGACTGCTCACAGCAACCAGTGTTGCTTGCTTACGAACGTTTCCTTTACTTGAAGAGGAAGAAATAAGCTCAACAAGATGCTAATACCTTATGGCCACATGTGAGAAGAAGAGCTGAAACCCCAGCACGCTGCAGGGGCACCTGAAAGGACACATCCTTGGGTGCTGGCCTTCGCCTCCATTCCTCCTGCCCGTGTTTTCAGGGACAGCAGCTGCCCTGCTATCATCCCACAGGCAGATTGCTATTTCTTTGCAGAACAGAACTCTGTGGAGCCCCTGCACAGCCTGTTTCAGCAGCAGCAGGGTGACCTTGCCTGGCAGCGTAAAGAGACACCGGAGCACGCTTACTCCCATCACATTAACATTTTAACATATACAGCTGTCTTACCCACAAGCACACTGCATTCCTCTATGTTATACAGCTCTCCAAAGCCTTGAGATCCAAACAACAAAAAAAAAAACCCAACCATCCTTGAGCAAAACAAGACCGATTAGGGAGCGCTTGTGATAAGGGAAAGTCTCTCCAGCCAAGCTGTAAACTTTGCACGTTAAATTAGGCTTTTAATGAGGATGAGAAGCACTCAGCGATTAATTCAGAGCTGGGTACAAGTTTTGCTGCTTTGCTTTAACACAGATTCTGCCTCCAGGAATAAAAACAGGAGAGCACAGCTGCAATGAGCTCACCAGCGTGCCAGACCCAAGCAGAGGGGTAACCCACCCCCAAAACTGGAGCTGCCCACCATTCACAGAGCATCAAATGCAACACAGCAAGCAGCTCAGGAGCTCACAGCACTCAGCTGACAAGCACAAGGAGATGCTGTATATATATTTTTAGCAAGCCTTTTGCTATCTCTGTAGAGGCTGGGAAACAGGGCTTGCAAGCTGAGCGCAGAGCAATCCTTCCCGATAAACATAATTGGCATGTTAACAGGAACACGGCTGAAAATAGAAGGCTGGAGGAGCCATAAGGCCTCACCTCTCTGCTTGATGAACCGCAGGGCTCCTGGCGAACCACACACAGGTCGGTACAGGGACTGCCCAGCCGTTACCGCAGCACAGAGCGCTGAACTCCAGCGAGCGCAGAGAAACTCCAACCCAAAACACTCCAGAGTGGAAGGCACGAGAAAAGGCCACCAAATCCCACAGCTGCATTTCTGCATGGACACCCTCCCAGGACACCAGTGCTCCCATTCACTGAATTCCCAGCTGCAATAGGTGTGAGCGATGGTTTGAAGTCTCATCAGCATGAATAATTAGCAGACAGAATTACACCAAAATTCCCAGAGCACCCACAGATGTCATCACTGCTGTATCAGGTGACTTCCTACAAAACATCACCCACCTGACTGCCTCAGAAAGCTTGCCTACTCTGGGCTTCTACCTACAGCAAAGCAGTCAGGCTGGAGAGGTGGGACTCGGGCACATCGTAGAATGATAAAATGACCTGGGTTGCAAAGGAGCACGATGCTCACCCAGCTCCAACCCCCTGCTGTGTGCAGGGTGCCCAGAGCCACATCCAGCCTGGCCTTGAATGCCTGCAGGGATGGGGCATTCTTACCCTACAGAACCTCTCTTATCCCCATGGAAGAGCCAGAGGTTAAAGGGTTGGATGCGCCCTTCCCACACCCACAGCTGGGACATGCGGGGGATCTTTTAACTCCAAGGAACAGTATTAGGAAAAATTTATTCTCCAAAGGAGCAATCAGGCATGGCACAGCTGCCCAGGGAGAGGGGTCGCCATTCCTGGAGGCGTTCCAGAACCACAGAGATGTGGCACTGAAGTCATTGGGCATGGTGGAGTGGGCTGGGGATCCTAAAAGCCTTGGAAGGGCCAA
Source organism: Perdix hodgsoniae (assembly GCA_035772895.1). NCBI lineage: Eukaryota > Metazoa > Chordata > Aves > Galliformes > Phasianidae > Perdix > Perdix hodgsoniae. The sequence goes on along the minus strand of JAPSGF010000279.1, from coordinate 94,007 downwards.
GCCTGCCCCTTCACACCACACTTCTACACTTGCAGAAGGGTCTGGGAAATCCAGCAGGGCAACAAGCCCAGACATAGCCTCAAATCATTAAGCCCCAAAGCTCATTAAGTGACTGCTCTGGGATTAAATAGGCTTCCCAGCAGTGCTCAGTGCATCCCTCACCACCCCATGACCTCCCGGCTCTGACCAGCAGCCGCAGGGCTCCCGTTGACTTGTTCAGACTCTTGGTCTGACAACTTAATTGGTTTTATTTGTTTTGCTGCAGTGCTGCAGTAGACGACCAGACCATTGACTTGATTTAAGATGGAGGCAATTTCATTTATGATGGGGTGACTGTCAGCACGAGAGATCCATCAATACAAGACAAGTGGCTCAAGATAGAGCCTAGCAGACGATTAGCGTATAAACACACAGCCAACCCATTATGCCTCTTTAAATGCTGTGTTTGGAATAACTATTAAAGGAAACACTGCTCCTCACCTTGTGCTATTTAAATCAGATGCAAGATGCTGAGCAACCTCTGCAATGGGAGCCTAAAACTCAGGGCATGCAATGGAGCTGGTACCCAGATTTGTGCATCATCTGGGATGAGGCCTGGTTTGCCTCCACTCTTCATCCCGCCCTTCATCTAGGAGGAATAATAGTAGTAGTAACAACCATATCATTATGGCACTGCTGCCCAGAGCTGTGGTGCCCCATCCCTGGAGGTGCCTGACGCCATGAAGGAGCCTTGGGCAGCCTGGGCTGGTGGGGGACATCCAGCCCATGGTGGGGGAACTGGATGATCTTGAAGGTTCGCTCCAACCCAAGCCATTCTACGACGATTCTACAAACATCGCCAGCCCACTTCAGCAATGCCTGGATAAGGAGCCACAAAAATCACTGACAAAAACACATCCACAAGAGAAACGTTTTTCATGGAACTGGTCCCAGCCAGAGGCAGGTAGGGAAAAGGGACAGAGTTCCATCATGACACATAATGGATTCAGCATATGAAAACACACAGTATGGCAAGGACCTGAACAAGGGGAGATTTCCCACTGCCACCCAAGAAGGTCTGCATTGAAACACCCTTCAAGAGAACGTGCTGTACCTTGAAACCACTTCTTGGCAGAGCCGTTGTGCAAATATTTAGTTAAGTATAAAAATAAGGCTTTTTCAGGCCATTGAGCAATGACAGCCTATTCCACCAAGCATCCATACAGTCATCCTGCCAGTCCCTGGGGGTATTTTTGGAGGAAGTGGGGAGAAGTGTGGAGGGGAATAGCAGCACAGCCAAACGCCTGCACACAGCTTCTCTGAAAGCAGAGACGTGCATTAAAGTAGCTGCATCTAATCACTGTTTATAGATGGGCTGCCAAGCAAAAGCAACTGCTATAAACAATCCTTTTAATCCCATTTTCCCCCTGCATCACGCGCCCAGTCGTCCTACAGAGGCTTGGTAAACACCGTAAGTGCACTCATGGTCAGCACATCTGGAACAGAGATGCCTTTTGGTCGGAGAGGGAAGGAGGGGAACAAGGCAGTGAGGTCCTATATGGGGAGTGGAAATCACACCCTTGGGTGGGAATAAGGTGGCACTGCCATAAAGGGAGCAGCTTGTTGGTGTGACACTGCCCTCTCCTGAGCAGAGGGAACACTCAGCCTCATGCTACTTGATTTTGGGGAGCAGCAGCCCTGAATGCTCAGTGCCAACAGATAAAAGAGCTGAGCGGAAAAGGAGAAGCCAAGAGACACCACTTACCCCACAACTGCTGTGGTGACCGCCAGCAAAACAGCGGCAGCCTCCTCCCACCACCAGCCCTTATTATTTTGCTGTACAAAGAGGAACTCCCCGAGACACCTCTTTCCTCCACCATTTGGTCTCCTCGAGGTGTAACTAGCAGCTGCTGCAGCCTAATGATGCCTCTTTATGGCAGGAGCCAAGTGGCTGCCAGGTGGATCCCATTGCTATCGACAAGAAGGCGTGGAGCATCTCAGTCATCTCAGTCAGGCACTCAGGGAGCACAAACGTGTAATGTGCTCGTTAAAAAGAAGTTTCAAACTGGCATCACCCCCTAAGTAAAGCGTGTCCTTCACAGAGCCCCCGCACATCCATACCCACCTCCAACCCCAATGCTCTCAGCGTTGGCCAAACCACGATGCACAGGTCAGGAGCTGTAGAGCAGCAGCTCTGTGTGTCAGAAAAGCAACAGCATCCTTTTATCTTCACCCTCAGCAGGACCTAAAATCCAGCTAAGGGCTGCTGATCCCTGCAGGGCTGTCTGCTGGAAAGGCACCCAAACCTATCACCACCAGTGAGCACCTGAATGCTGTGCAGACAACGTGGGCAAAGGGGACGTTCCCTATCAAGACCTTCACCTCAACTTACAACAGCATTTGCAGACTGCAGTTCTTGTAACCCGCACAGCAGCGTGCTTAAAAAAGAAAACACAACAATAATAATAAAGAAAGTGACCCCTGTAATAACTTCAATGCAGTTACCTGAAAGCAAGTGCACGTGGCACGCTGCAGCTCGAAGTACAGGAAGCCACCCCTGGCCCCTGCATTTGGCTCATTATCTCACTATAACCTCCCTGCCTCATAAAAGCAATTTGTTGCCTTGCTGAAACGAAACCCTTTATCATTAATTCCAAGCCAGCAGCTCCTGAATCCACAGCCTGATGCTAAATAAATTGATCGAACCCAAACTCATTTTCTTTGTGCTGCTCGTTGTCGAGGCTCAAGACAAACATCAGTCATGCTTTGCTTTGAAGTACAGAATTCATTGCAGGGAGGAGCGTAACGTGTGGAACATGCTTATTTAATAGAAAAAGTACTGCTTGACAGAGACACCCGCTACAAAATGAACTCTGAGCTCATATTCGCCCCTAAAGCAGCAGCAGCAACTTCCCAGAGCTGGCTTAAAGATGCTTCAAGTCTCAATGGGGGAAAAGGTGGGGATGGGTCGGGGTTGATGATCTTGGCGGTCTGTCCCAAACGTAATGACTGTGATTCAATGAGTGGGAATGGTGGGGGATGGGTTGGGCTTGGAGGTCTTTTCCAACCTTTCTGGTTCTGTGCAAATAGGTTCCAGTCACAGCCTTGAAGGATTCAGGTGGACAAAGCTGTGTGGTGCATGAAAGGATGGATTCCATAGCAGTGTGACTGCCAGAATGAGGCAGGACACTCATTCCCTCCAGCTCCCCCCCCCCCAGCCACACCTGCCAAGCTGGCAATTTAGGAGATGGACATCAGGTGGAAGGCATTCCTGCATCTGAGCAAGATCCAAGCCCCAAAAAAGCTCTTTAAGAGCTGGTCTAACTTTTGCTGCTGATGGCACTGTGTTTCCTGGCAGCTGGAAGCAGCTAGGGGAGGACAGCATGCTGGGGCTCAGTGCTCCCCATGCTCGACATAACCCTGCTCTGCAGACAGTCCTGCAAAGGCTCACAGAGTGAGCACTCATTTTCCAGCAAAGAGAGCCATCATTCTTTTTTTCCTTTAATGATGCAGCATTGTCACTATTCCGATCATATATCCGCTATCCCTTTCCAGCCCCAAAATAACCCCTTCAGCCCACATGATGGCAAGTAATAATAGCAGCCGTGCCAACCCACCCCTAAGAACCGAAGTTTGAAAACCCCATTTTGGGGTTGGGTTCTTTTTGTTGTTTTTTTTTCCCCTCCTGGCTGAAGAATCCCCGTTTCCATCTGGTCGGGGCGAAACGCTGCAGCTTCGACGTTGGGAATTGCTACAACAGACCTTTTCCAGAGGAAAGCTCACATTTCCATTTCCACTGCGATTCCCCAACGCCCAGTTTTCTGGGCAGCGAAAACTTGCGAGGCAGCCTCAATAAAACAGCAAGGAGATTTATTTTTTTTTCCCTCTCCCTTTTCCTGAATTCCTTCTTTTCTTGAGTGATTTCTTTGCTGAGCATCGGGGGCACGATAAGACCTTCTACATCTGTTCTATCAGACATCCCCAAACGCCCCCTCAGGACGTCCCGATCTCAACCTCATAGGGAGAGCTGGGTGTGGGGTAGGCACGCTCCTCCAGCACACAGCAAGCAGGTGGTCGGACAAAACTCTGGGATTTTGGTTTCTTGGGGTTTTGCAAGCCCTGAGACAAACCCTGGGGCAGTGAGACACGGCTGGTGGCATTATTTGAAGAGTGGAGTATAAAAATGAAGCACGACAAGTATGGCCAAAGGAGAAACAGGGGTGGCTGCACCCCCACCCTGGCAACTGGTGGGGAGGGGGGAGTCCTGGAGAGCTGGGGGTTCCCAGGTGCCTTTCCCAGGTGGGTGCCCCCACTGCACGGTAGCATCCAGCATCTCCCAACTTCGCTTGGGATGCTCCCAGAAGGCAAGCTGCACATTTTTTGGAGGGACACATCACTCGGAGAGGTCACAGAGAGCTAGGAAGGACTTTTTTTTTTTTTTTTGGCAGGGAAAAAGCACCTTTGTGGTCATCGGAGCAGCTTTTGGGGTGAAACACCCAACACCCTCCCCGGCTCAGCATCACCCCTCGTGTTCCCCACGGGAAAAAAGACGCAAAATCCTCCCCAGCCCAACCAGTCCGCCCCATCCGCCGCTTTACCTGCAGCTACCGCCGGGAGATCCTCCAGGTCGCCCAGCTCCGATGCGGGGAGGACCCCCGTCCTTTCCCAGCGATGCCTTCCACCCTCCCCGGCCCCCGGGGGCAGCGATGCAGGCGGCGGAGCCGTCCCCGGGCAGCGCGGCGATGGGGACAGCGGCGGGTCGTGCGCGGGGCGGTGGCAGCGCGGTGTCCCCGCGTCCCCGCAGCGCTCCGATCTCCGCTCCGCCGCCCGCTCCCGGCTGCGGGGCGGGGGTTGGGGCGGGCGGCTCCGCCCCGAGCAGCGGGAGGAGGAGGAGGAGGAGGAGGAGGTGGAGGAGAAGGAGGAGGAAAGCTGCACCCTAAAGCTCGCAGCCTTTTTCTTCTCGCGGGTGTCCTGACGGCGCGCCCCACAGAGCCCCCCTAAAAGCTGTCCCCAGGATGCAGCTTTGGGGGGTTCCCCTCCGTGGAAAAGGCTTTTCCACCCCGGTGTGCCCCAAAACTCCACCCGAAAGGATGGGAAAGGCTTCCGCTGCTTGATCCCAAAGGCTTTGGCAGTGATGGACCCCAAAAGGCTTCATAGCACAGCACTAATCATATTTTCGTTCATCCACTCCCATCGTTGTCCTCTGAACGGAGAGGTCTGGAAATCCTCCATCCCGAGAGCAACATGGGCATACATACACACATAAAATCGAACCAACGTGGAAAATCTGAGCAAACAAGATCAAAAATACAGCTCACTTGGAAAACAACTGCACAAATACAGCCCCGCACGCCCTGGGCTGCAGCAAAGTGGGCACCCGCAAATCCCAGGGAGCGCAGTGGTCAGGAGGGAAAATCCAGCACTGATATCTCTGATTCTGGGATGCTGACATCCAAGGAAAGTGTGCCTCCAAACCTTCTTGGAGGGATGCTTGGTGTGTTCCTGGACGGGTGGGTGGATATGGGAGAGAAGAGTCAGGCACAGATTTGGGACTGCAGCCTCCTGCCCCTGTAGAGGGGGGCCCTTTCCAACCCTATCATTTATTTTCTCACTCACTTCTCCCACTTGCACGTGGCATATGTTAGATCCTGATCTTTCAGGTATTTTATTTTTTTTTCCAGCGGATTTGCTGTTTTCCACCTTTTAGGGCCGTGTGTTGGGGCTGTGCATGGCCTAATGGGTGCAAAAAATGGAGATGTGCTGTCAAAACAGTGAGCGAGGTGAGACAGATACCAGGCTCCTCTTCACTGGGACAGAAGAAGCCAGAAGCAACAGCTTCTCTTTCCCCAAAAAAGCCCAAAAATAACACCCAAAAACTGCACTCTCCCACCAGAAAACCTCACCCAGGGGAAAGGACCAAAACCAGAAGATGAAAAAAACTGTGTTGCCATGCTAGGTTTGCACGGCAGAGCTGCTGGGAGCTGCTGTTCCAAACCCAGTTCCTTACAGCACTGCTGACAGCAGTTGTTCCACAACCAGGCGTCCTTCCAAGCCATCATTACCCCAAAACCCAAAGAAAACACCTCTGATGGGGAACTTTATTATTCACCCACTCGCTGAGTTTTAGGATGCGTTTCCATGCTTTTCCCTGCAGGGGAAAGGGCACAGGCACAGGTATTAGAGACACAGAGCAGAGCCCTGAGCGTCAGCCCTTGTGACTCCACCAGACTTTAAACAAGCAGGAGGAAACGCTGCGTGCTTGGGCGTCTGCCTAGGGATGGTCTCCTTGTGATTCCAGCAGAAATAGTTCATCCGTTTGTAAGGATAGGGGAAGACTATTTTGTTTTGGCACCGGGAGGAATTATTCTTCTGACACTTGAGGTTCCAGAAACACAGCAGCTGCTGCCGGTGTCAGCCAGGAACTCGCCTTTTACCATCCCCAGGAACATTTGCTGAGTACAACATCCCCAAAAAGAACTGCAGTTTGCGCATTTTCAGGATTTTTCTCCAGCATTGCCAGCTGAACCCAATGCAGACGTGGGGGAGCGCCGGGCTGGGCACAGCTTCCTTTTCCAGCTGCCTGCAGCAGCTGTGCAGGGAGAATTCTGTGATTCTGTCAGGAATGAGAAGCAGCAAACCCGTCCTCCCATGCCAGCAGCACTTCTGCTGCTGGAGGCAATGCCCAAAGAGTCACGGAGCGACCGAGGGAAGGAAAGTTCGTATTAATTTCAAGACTGCTTCTAGGGAAACATGTGCAGTTCTGGAGAGGGACAATGTTTTCAGGTGAAAAGCTTCCTGATTCCACGCTTTGATTGCTGAATATTTCGGATATCTCCCTTTGGCACAGCTGGGATTTCTGCTGTGTTCAGTCGTAGAATTACAGAACCACTGAGGTCGGAGAAGACCTTTAGGATCCCCAAGCCCAACCCCAGCCCAGCCCACCATGCCCACTGCCCACATCCCTCAGTGCCACATCCCCATGGTTCTGGAACCCCCCCAGGAATGGTGACTCCCTGGGCAGCAGTGCCATTGGCATATGCCATATGCAGTCCACATCCCAATGCTCTGGGACGCTTCCATAGTCAGATTTTGGGGAAGAGCAACAAACATCTCATAAATCTGTGACGGAACCAACGCCACGCTGGGATAGAGCAAGGCCTGAAGGCTGGCGTTGCAATCTCCATTTTGCAGAAGAAGAAAACAAGGTGTTTTCAAGAAGCATGGCCAGCATTATCCTCCTTCCAATGCTATGCTGTCTGTCTGCCCATCCATGCATGGGTAAATCCCAATGCCCGCAGCATCCAACCAGCCCTGAGTGAGGGGAAGGAAGCGTGGCAGGGGACGCACAATTGTTTTGCTTGTTCAAATACTCAGGGAATGCAGGACAAACAGGAGGGAGAGCTGTGTTTTCCTGTGTTTGTTCTGAGAATGTTTTCATTAAGGCACTTTTCCCTCGTTCTTTCTCCAAGCCTTTGTGCCTCTAGTAAGGGTGAAGAGAGCTGATTGCAAGTGTCCCCTCGGGCTTTGTTATTTTGCCAGAATAACAAAGGGAGAACTTGCAAAGCTGTTTTTCCACTACAGACTGTGTATTTCCACCTCTTTCTCCATGCCCGTTCCCACAGAGGCAGTGGAGATGGGCTGGTGAGGCTTGGATAGCTCATCAGGTGCAAGTATGTGAATGTTTGGTGTTACCCAGCAACTGGA
>JAPSGF010000279.1:41300-86314 GCA_035772895.1 Perdix hodgsoniae | reverse complement strand
TGATGGTCCAAATAGCCATGCAATGATGGTCCAAATAACTGTGCAAAGAATAGGATTAGTGTTGCCCTGGCACGCTGTGGAGGGGAGAATTGCAGCATGCACCCTGTATCTCATCTCCACCGTCAGAGCAAAATAATTTGTGTGTGTCATCAGCACAAAATTAGCCCTGAGCACATCTTCACATCGTCATGGAAGTCAACAACAAAGTCATCTGAGAAGATAAATGGGTGGGTTTTTAGCTGTTGGGAAAATCAATTAGGGTTTGAGCAGAAGCAGAACTCCCCCCATACAGTGCCTTTATATCCCATTAGACAATCCTCTACTGAAAGGGCACTATTTAAATGCAGATTTATTTACACAGGAGCAGAATGTGACATCAGATGTACGCACAGGTTGGTCACACAAGGTAATTCCTTTTTCTTCATGTCTAAAAGGTGCAGCCAAGCCCTTAAGCAGGCGAGTGGAGAACACCTGGGCAAAGGTTAACCAGGGTTTTGTTATCACAACCCCATCTCCCCGTGCAGGTGGCCTCTCTGCCACCGTCCTGCCAATCAATGCCTCGGGAGCAAAGTATGAGCGTTCCCAGCCTGTGACACCACATGCAGCACAGAGGGGTTTTTTATGCCTGAAGGACGTTACGAGGAAAATGTTTGAGTTTCACAGGGTGGGTGCACACAGGTAGGGATGGCAGGCTTTCCCCTGTGAGACCTGAAAGGTACCTGGCTCTCAGCCAGCCCGTTTTGGACATGGAGAGGACAAGTAACAAGGAATAAATCCGTCCCTTTCAGAAGCAGGGACCAGCAAGAAACAGATGCCATCTCTTCTGTATCTTCTGCAAACACCTGTAGTGTTCTTGAAAGAGTAGCTTGACTTTCCAAACAGTAAAGTTAGTGAGCTAGAAACATAGGACCATTAAGGTCAGAAAAGATTCAGAGAGTTCATCAAGTCCAACCACCAACCCTTTGCCACCATAACCATTAAACCAAGAAGTGGGCTGCAGGAAGCACCAGTTCTGTTCAGACATCAGAGAGGCAAGATAAGAATTGAGGAAGGGGAGATGGAGGGCCTTCAGGTCGGTTCTCAGAAGACAAGAATAATTGGAGGTGGCAGCAGGAGCCTTCAAGGTTACAGTGGTACAATGGCAAGGCCATCAGGGTTTCTCAGGAGGCAGAGCACCCTGCGCCCTCATTTCCCCACGAAGCCCTGCAGGACGTTGCCCTGTAGCAATGTTTCATCCAGATCTCTCCTGGACTGGCACCACAGTCCTGCAGAGAGCTTGGCAGGAGAAACACAGCCCTGATCAGCCCATCCATGGCCTCGTGGATGGAGGTGAGGCGGGGAGTGCTGCAGCCATCGGGTTGGATGTTAGGAACAACTTCTGTGCCAAAAGAGTGGCGATGCATTGGCACAGGCAGCCCAGGGAAGGTGGGATCACTGTCCCTGCAGGTGATTCAGAGCCACGGGGATGTGGCACTGAAGAATGTGGTCAGTGGGCATGGTGGGGTGGGTCAGGGTTGGACTCGGGGATCTGAGAGGCTTTTTCCAGCCTGAATAATTCCATGATCTTGTGCAGACATCTTAATTGACACTGACATCTATTGCCACGAAGGGTATCCACAGCTGAGCTGGGTGTCTGTGCTCTGGTTATGGTGTGCCTATGTGGGTCTTGGCCCCACAGCCCAAGCTTTTAAACTTTTACTTGTTGGCGTATTTGCCCACATTAAGCACACACCATCGGAAGTAACGAACCCATTCACAACCCTCAGTTCTTGCTACCAACCAGAGCTTAGGATAAATCCAGGTCTCTTATGGGGGAAAAAGCAAGCATGGCATAGAATAAATCCCATATTATCTCACCTATAGGCCTTCATTACCAAAACTCTGTAAGTGTTGGAGATATTCATGGCCACATTCAATTAGCAGGGCAACAAAATAAATATCTGTGTGTAAGTTAGGACCAAGGGCTGCCCTTCCAGCCTGGCAGAGCATCAGACCAACCGCCTCCTCCCCGTCTGCCCGAGGTCTGCAGCTGGCCTTGCTCAAGAAACACGTGCTGGTCGACTACAACCACATGCTGTCAGTAGAAGGAGCACATCTGGTGTCTGCAGGAGGATGTTTAGAGGAGGGAAGCATCTTTTCCAATGAAAAGGAAACCAAAGAGGCTGAGGACACCGACTCAGCCATCTGCTGGGCTGCAACGCGTCCCACGACATCTGCGCGTCCTCCAGGCACCAAGGAAGGGTTTCTATCCCCTTTCCTCCTCTTTCTCCTCCCAAACCAGTGTCAGATGCAGTGTACAGACGGGACAGGTCTTTGGTTCTGCTATTCCCCTCACAGTGCTCAAGGTTCAGGAGGACAAGCTGGACCACCCCAAGGTGGTCGCAGCCCCACTCGCACATCCAGAGAGATGACTTAGGATCACACTGTAGCTCTTTTGCCCAGAGGAGCTGCAGGTGCCCCATCTCTGGAGGTGCCCAAGGCCGGGTTGGGTGGGGTCCTAGGCATCCTGATTTGGGGGGCACCCAGCCCACAGCGGGGGGTTGGAATTGGATGGGCTTTAAGGTCTCTTCCAACCCAACCATTCTATTTTTCAGTGATTCTATGATCTTTTTCACTCTCTGGTGGTTCCCTGAATGAAAGGCAGATTAAGGAAGGAAAATCCAGCCCTGAATCAGTAATCGGTGGCAAACAAAATCATTTCAAGCCTGCAACTCTTTTTTGTGATATATCTATCTGCCCACTGCTGGTCTGTGTTCAGATACTGGGAAAACGTCAGGGCAGGCAGGCAAAGCCACCTCTGAACTAATTATTCAAAGTGGCTGTATTTAGTAGCATCTCCTAGATCCTAGATGTGATCCGCTTCATAAAAAACGTGGGAAAAGATATATTTTTCATCTTGTGAAGCAAGGTTTCCCTGCCCGTGTGAGAAGCATGGGATGCCCCAGATACCAAAAGCCCAAGAGGAGAGGATGAGGATGAAGGCTAAGATCCAAAACCCAGGCGGGTTCTGCTGCTGGAGCTCCCGTCCCATGCAGCACAGAGTGAGGGAAGGTCTGGGCACGTGGTGCCAGCACACAGATCTCTCTTTATTGACAAAAAACATCGCTGACACAGTTCCCTCCAGGAGGACTTTCACCTGCTCCAGCCTGTGCAAGGCTTTGACCACAGGAATATGACCGTGGAGGTGACATTTACATTTAAACACAGATAGACACACAATCGAACCCTTTATAGACATGCACCGGTCCAGTTAATATTAAACAACACCTTTAGGTGATATCTCCCCGTTTCTCCAGTCCGGGAGGAACCGACCACATTCTTCTCATAGCTTGTTTGCAGGTAGCTGAAACAAAATCTCCTGCCACAGCCCTGACCTGTATCCCCAAACAAAGCGTCCCTTATTCAGTGAATAAGCAAAGGGGAACATCGGTTTTCAGATTATCTGCACCCCAGCGTTCCCTCGGACTGGGACATGGGGATGGAAGGCCTCTGTTTGGTGACCCAACAACAGGGGCTTTATCACCGGGCAGGGATGAAAGGCCCATCACAGCTGCTGGCTCAGCCCGTCCGTGACAGAGCGTGTTTGCACAAACAATGCTGAAATTAAAACCCCGGAGTTCAAAACCACATTGTCTGAAAAACGCTTCACGAATCCACCCCCCTCCTTTTTCTAATAAAAAAGCGACGCGTTTTCTTCCTGCTGCAGTATAAGGTAGTTCTACATTAGTGCCGGTCGTACAAATGTTGGTAAATTGCTTTTTGATGGATGAAGTGTGTGGGGCACCCATGAACTGGCTGAGGGCCGGGCCCAGGGAGTTGTGGTGAATGGAGTCCCATCCAGTTGGTGACTGGTCATGAGTGGCGTTCCCCGGGGGTTGGGACTGGGGCTGGTCCTCTTCAACATCTTTATTGATGACACGATGAGGGCACTGAGTGCACCCTCAGCACGTTTGCAGATGACACCAAGCTGGGGGAAGTGTGGGTCTGCCTGGGGGTAGGAAGGCCCTATGGAGGGATCTGGGCAGGCTGATCACTGGGCTGAGACCCAGTGGGAGTCCAACAAGATCGAGTGCCAGGTCCTGTGCTTTGGCCACAACAACTCAATTCGATGCTACAGGTGTGGGACAGTGTCTGGAAGCTGCAGGAGGAAAAGGAGCTGGGGCTTATCTGACCTATGAGGATCCGAATGTAAGGTATGGGAAAGACAAAGTCATCCTCACAAAGCCAGCTCCTAGGCTCATGGAGAAGATTCTGAGCAGAGCAGAATGGTCAGAATCAGAACTGTTTTTTCCCAAAAGCAAAATGAGTCAAAGGTCAGAGCTTCCCTGCGTGCTGCCCATCCCTCTCTGGAGCAGCTCAAGATTTCTGGCCCCAAATCTTCCAAGGAGATTTTTCCCAGACGATTCATAGTGTCACCACCACCACATTCATAGTGAGACCACCCAGCTCTTCCCTATGCTCTGTTTGTGGTCTTTCATCACCAAAGTGCCGTGCTCACAACCCATGTGGGTTTATGTCTGTTTTAAAGCCCAGAGTGCAGAGTGATCTCCCGGAAGAAATCTAAGCAGGGCGTGAAATAACACAAGGATGCAAAGAGCCTGGAGAAAGCAGGGATGTCATTCTGCAAACCAAGCTGTACCAGCAGAGCTCCTGCCACTTCCCCATGATCTCCAGCAGGAAAATGGACCCACTGGACTAGCTGCACTGGTTGGGCCAGGATTAGCTGCAAAAGCTTCTTGTCCCTGGGCTCCTGTGGTGCCAGGGCAGGGCAAAACCTAAATGAACTTCAGTAATAAGCAAACAAATCCCTAAGAATGCAGGAGGGGCAGGGCTGGGTGCACAGCTGGGCAGAGCAGAGATGACTTCTCAACCTGTGGTCAGAGCAGGGCTGGGTACAGCATCATCAGAGCATCCTGTATTCCTAATGCAGGAGCATGGGCTGCACCCTGGCTGCAGGGTAAGATGGTGTCCTATTAATTGATGGTCTGCCATCCTCAAGAGTTGAAAAGCATTTTGCCTTCATCCTCCAGACTGCAAAATGCATCCTCCTCCTCTCCAACCATGGAGCAGAGAGCTGATTCATTTAGTTAAAAGAGATTAAAATAGCTCAAGAATCCTCACATTCAGTGCAGCAATGTTGGGGACAAGCAAGAGGGCACTGAAGGCACGCTCCATACATCGTGCCAGTAAGTCCAAACCATCTCCCCAGCAAGGTTTGGACTCACCCAAAAGACAGTGGGGCCCATGTAAAAATCCTCCCTTCAATCCAGTTTTTTAACTTCCCCAAAGAGCCCATTTGGATCTATTTCATGAGCTGTCTCACAGCAGATGGTGCATCCCAGCTCAGGTGTGCAGCTGCTCACAATCCCAGCAGCACAGGAACCTGCTGGTCTTGTCTCTCCTCCACCTTTCTGCTCCAGTCCTTGCATAAAGCATCCCAGCCTCCTCACCTTCTGAAAGCATGATGAAGAAGGCAGAGAAGGGCCTTCAGCATCTCCCAACATCCTCCTGGGGCCAGACTGCCTGGACTTCTGTTGGCTCCATTTTCAGCTTCCTCTCCTTTCCCCACTCTTTTTCCTGCACTGGATACTCTGCATTTCCAATGCTTTAAACACACCTTTTTATCCTCTCCTTGAGAATCCTCCAATTCAGGAGTGCTCACATTCCATGGCTGGGCACCCCACGTCCCATTTGGGATGAGCAGCCACCACCAGAGTGCTGTGAACCACGGGGACACCAATGCAAATCCTCATTCTGACGGGTACAACCCCACTTAGGGGCGGATTTCTCCCCTCAGTTTGCAGGACAGGTTGGAGAGGCCATTGCAAATTTGCTTTGAACGCGAAGTAGCATCTGGGGTGGAAAGGATTGAAAAAAGACACTTCCATGATTTACGCTTAGCAAGACCAGCAGCCACCAACAAGCTGAGTCGGGTAGCGCTGCTGTAATGAGGAAAGCAAATATTATGTTACGTAGGTGCAGTGAGCTGCTGCTGCTCTGCAACGCTGGGCCCATCCAGACCAAAGCCTCCTTAAATACTTGGGATTACTCCGAGCAGCACTGGGGTGAGAGGAATAATATTTGGGGGGGGAGAGGGGGAAACACACCCCACATAACGGCATCTGTGCGCTGGGTGGGAAGCAGAGAGCAGCCGGCATCTCCCAGCCACAGATGGTTCCCATCAAGAGGATTTTTTTTCTCGTTAATCCCAAAACAAGCTTGAGCTATATTTTTATTTCAGAGTTAAGTGAAGGAAGAAAAGAAACTCCGGCATGACCCCTTGTCTTTCCGGCCTCACTCCCTGCTTGGCCTCTGCTCTGAGCAAGCAGAGAAAATTCATTTCTTGTGAGGGCAGGTTCAAACAGAGACCCTGAGACTGGCAGCTCCTGGGTGGTTCCTCCAGCTCTTCTTGACCTGCAAATCTATCCTGTTAAAGCTGGAAATGAGGGTGAAAATCCACCTCACTCTGTTACTGGTCTTAGCCAGAAGGGAGAACCTGAAAGAAGTATTGGCTTTGGAGCAAGGAAGAGATATTCTTTAGTGTGCCCCAGGACAAGTCTGTGAGGGCAGCCAAGGGTTGTGGTTGGTGGCACACCTCTCCAACGATGCCAAGTGCTATGGTTAATGTCACTCCTCTCCAATGAGGAGCTCTGGGCCATCCGAAGGGGTTCATGTGGAGCAAGGCCAGGCAGCATCCTCATGGGGGGACACCTTGGTCCACGGTCCCTGCAACTCTAGGTGGTGGTGTTGTGCCCTTGACAACCCAAGGGACTTAATTATTAGCAATTCATCTTCAGGAAGATCTCCTGTCCCTGGCATTTGCAACATCATCTCCACTCCTGATGAAGCTGGACATCCTCCCCTCCCTCACCTGCACCTCCCTGCAGTGACTCACAACAGCATCAGATGGAGACTGGGCAGTGTGAGGAGGGAAGCATTCCATCCATCCTCTCCTGTGCCTCAGGGACACGTCAGAGGGCACTGAGGACATGTCAGAGGGGTGGGGATGTCCAGGTAAGCTCTTCTTTTGGACAGGGAGGTACAGAGATAGGTGATCTGGTCTGGTCTGCCCAGTGTGGGAACAGGTTACCAACCAACCAACCAGCCAAAGTAGGACCTGCCCTCCAGGATGTGCTCTTCTGGCTGCCCAGTGCCAGGGGTAGGTTTACAGAAAGGGATTTAGAGATGAAGAAGAGGATGGCTAAAGCCAGCGTTGATGCTTGCTTTGGGGTGTGCAAAGAGTGTTGGTGCAGAGTTGTAGAGCGAGGGAGAGTGGCTGCACAAATCACAGATTTCAGCACAGACATCAGGAGACAATTATTCCATACAAGGATAAAAATAAGTGTTTTCTGCAGCAAACAGCCCTACTGAAAACGCTGCCAAGCTCTCCAGTCTGTGCCCACCCACTGCAAATCCTGTTGGAAAATTATGGAGAAACATGCATTTGTTTGTCAGGATGAGGTGGTCTGTTCTCCTGGAAATCTGCAATATCCGTGGTCATCCTGGAAAAGATACATAGACAGTCATCCTAATAGAGATATTGTCTCACCGTGCTGCAGGTTGTGGGGACGATGCTCTGACCTTTCTGCCTTTGGTGTTCATGCCTGGCTAAATCACTCTGTTAAGTAAGCTAGAGCTAAGATTCTTCTGTATTAACGACCTAGTTGGGAACTCCAGAGTGTCTTACCTGCAGGTGAAGCCTCCAGATGTACCCATGGATAACTGTCCTTTCAACAGCATCTCTGCAGCATCTGTCTTGCACTGTGGCTTTAGTAGTGCATTGTGTTTTTGATGCCATTGGACTACATTTAGAGCAAGGGATGCCCTGGGGATGTGGTACAGCTGAGCCAAAAACCAAGGCCAACTGTGGCCACTGAGGATTTTTGCCATGCGGATTCTCCAGTGCCTCTATGGGTCGTGTTCAAGGGTTGGGCTCATATTTGAGCCCAGTGGGTCGTTTATATCTTCTCTCTCTCCCCATCCAGTTTTGCAAAGCTTGGAGGTGGCTACTGCCCAGTAGTTGTGGCTGAAATTGGTCACAGGCTCCCAAAGTGGGCTGGATGGGACAAAGATGCAGAAAGTGAGCTCTGCTAAGCCTTGTTCTCCCTTTGCAGGAGAGGCAGGAAGGCTGCATGGCACTGCACCACTGCCCATCTCCGACCATGAGAGATTATAGCACGTCCTGAGCAGAAGGATTGTAGGAGTCAATCCCACGTAAGCTTTTCTATTTAAAGGAATAAACTACCCAGGAAAAGCAGGCTAAGATTAGAAACTCACAGGATTTCCTCAAGTTCCAGCCATTGGAGGATGGTTCATGCTTCTCCCAGTGCTTCTCCAAAGCCTGCGCCCCAGCAGAGCTAAGCACAGATTATGTTCTGCAGCTCCATCACAGAGCAAAAGCCCACGCTCAAAGCTAGTTTAAAGCTGCTCCATCTCTTTCTAAACCCTCTCTGGCATTGCTTCGTTGGCAAATAGTTTTTCATGCAGGAGTATATTGGCTTTGCTGGAGAGGCACAAGCAGGGGATGCTTCCTATGAAACGCATGCAATAAGCATCTCCTTGTAGTGCACAAAATGCTTTTTGTGTCCTGTGATGCGCTGGGGATTTGGCTCTCAGTTCTGTTCTGAAACCAAAATAACAACAACAACAACAATAATAATACATTAAACCAGGGATTTAGATCAAAAAACAAACAAACAAACAACAACCATAATGCACTTTGTGCCTTACTGATTGCAGATTGGGCAGTCGTTTGGAGTCCAGGTTTGGTTCCTGGCTCTGCTGCTCCTCTCCAGCCTGGAAGAAATTCCAACCTAAAGAATCTCCCTTTATCTTAGAGCAGAAAAGGTCAAACATAAATACTGAACCTTGGTAAGCACGATGCAGGTGTGCATGCAAGGGCAAATCCAACCAAATAACACGTTCTGAAGGAAATAAAAATAAGTCATGACAACAGTTTGCTCTCACTTCTGTGTTTTAGGGTGCAGCAGTCCCACCCCAAAACCAGGGACAGGAGGGACTTGAGAGGTGCTGCAGCTTCCCTGGGGATGCTCAGCCCTGTGGTGCTTCCCAGTAAAACAAAACAAAGACCAAAGAGCTCTGAGATGACACACTGAGCCTTTCCCATCCCAGCACCACAGAAGGGAGGGAAGCAATGCTGGTGGTTGCTTTTTCCAGACATATTCATGCAGGAAGAGTGTGACTCATCCCCTCCGTGGGAGTCCTCCATCCCACTTCTCCTCCTGGAGTTGTCCAAGTGTCCAACAAGGAGAAGATGTGAGTAGAGAGCAGAGATCTCCTGTGGCCCCAGCCATCAGTAGCTGTGCTGGGATGCGCCACTCCAGGTACCTCCAAGTGGCCTCCCAGCTGCCATGTGTGTGTTTTAGAAAGGAAGAAGGGTGAAATAATGGAACAGCAGGGACAGCTGCCTTTGCAAGATGTTTGGACGACTGGAAATTAAGGGAAAGGCATCTTGTGTATAAACTGTCCTGTTGATGGTGATAAATTGTCCCTAGGTGCAGCCAGGGCTGGGCAGGGCACACACAGTGAGGGGCCTAGACATACCCAGGAAGCTTCAGCTCATCTGAGCTTGTGAACAGTTGGATGTTAGGTAAAATTTCTTCTCCAAAAGAGTGGTCAGGCACTGGCACAGACTGTCCGGGGAGCTGGGGGAGTCATTGCCAGGTGGCCCATGACTCTTGGGTGGC
Organism: Perdix hodgsoniae; assembly: GCA_035772895.1. Classification (NCBI taxonomy): domain Eukaryota; kingdom Metazoa; phylum Chordata; class Aves; order Galliformes; family Phasianidae; genus Perdix; species Perdix hodgsoniae. The sequence continues at coordinate 76,607 of JAPSGF010000279.1, read as the reverse complement.
CACATTTTGGGGTAAGCGTGTAGCCCTCACTCAGGATGGCTGCAATCACCTCCCTCTGCCTCCATCTCTCCTCTGAGACAAGCAAAAAACCCAAAAGCAGGACCTGCATCTTACTGTGCTCACACTACGCTACAGCAGCTCCTAACGTGACCCAAGATCTTAACTCCAAGCGCTGCACAACTGCAATCAATCTTCCCCATTCTACAGTGCTGATAAAGGTCTAGGACAGCCGAGGTGTCAAGCCTTGATTTCTCAAGGGGAGCATAAAAGGCAGAGTCTGAAACTTGCTTGGATGTGATGATCTCAAAGGTCCCTTCCAACCAAAGTGCTTCTACGATTCAGTGACAGGAAATCTAGGAAAGCTGAGGGTGGGAGGGAAGAGTCTGAAGGTGAACCTCATTTGCAGCACAGTGTCAATGAGGTCACCAATGTAAGCACACCAACAGCAGCCAAGTGAGCAGGATGGCCCTGCCTTGAGCTAAGCCCAGTGTTTGCAGCCCTAGCCACAACTTGTGCTGGCTGGGACATGTCTGACTTAATGCTGGAGGGATATGTTCACCAGGAGACACCTTCCACGTGAGTCCACAGGGCTGAAGCATGCCTGAGCCATGTTGAAATTAAAATCCTGTGTTGCAACCATACAAAATTCAGGGCCTTCCATGGTTTCGTCAGATGTTTTCAGTGAGTTTCATCAAAGGCTCAACAGGAATTTGGGATTGTGGGTGCAGTCTTCAGTTGCAGCAGAGCATGCAGCCTCACCCAGAGGCTGCTGGGCTCCTCCTGGGCTGAGTGAGTCTGCTTCTCCCTTGCCGCCATGAATAGACCTTCTGATGCGATGCTCAGAGTCCTCCTCCTGCTTAGCCATCACCCAAGCTTGTCCAAATTCTGCAAAAGTTGCCTCAAAGTCACATTTTCCCCCTACATGTATTTATTGCCTCTTCCCTCTGCTGATTCCCTGTGTATTTATGGGCAGTAATGCCTCATCCTTTGCCTTCCTAGCCTACAAAAATCCTCATTTGGCAATGGAGAGCCTTCTGATGTAACAGTAAACAGGGAAAAGGCTGATGTTCTTAACAACTTTTTTGCCTTTGTCTTTTCTGATAACTGCTCGCCACTGCCCTCAAATGTTTGGTTTGGCAGGAGGGAATTGGAGAACAACATCCCTCCCTCACCTATTTTTAAGAAGGGTACAAAACCAGGAACTACCAACCTGACAGTCTCACTTCTGTGCTGGGAAGATCATGGAGCACAGCCTCCTGTGAAGTGATGCCATGGCACATGGAAGGCAGGGAGGTGATATGGGAAAACCAGGATGGCTTCACCAGGGGCAAATCATAGAACCATAGAATCACAGAATTACAGAACAGCCAGGGTTGGAAGGGACCTCAAGGATCACGAAGCTCCAACCCCCCTAGCACCATATGTAGGGCCACCAACCTCCCCATCTCACAGCAGCCCAGGCTGCCCAGGGCCCCATCCAACCTGGCCTTGAACACCTCCAGGGATGGACGGGGCACCCACAGCCTCTCTGGGCAGCTGTTCCACCACCTCACCGCTCTCTCTCTAAACAACTTCCCCCTGATATCCAACCTCGGTCTTCCCTCCCTCACCCTCAAACCATTTCCCCTTGTCCTGCTGCTATCTATCCTTTCCAAGAGTTGACTCCCCTGCTGTTTGTAGGCGAAGAGTTTGCACTTCTTTTTAGAAATGCTGCAGGAGAGCCCTTGAAGAACCAAAGTTGCAGTGCAAGGGATGAGCTGTCTGCAAGAGAGCAGCCCCTGTAGGGTACAGCTTCACAGCCTTTGGCCTCCTCTGGAGGGAAGAGCTGTCGAAACACTGGAAAGAATTACACAGCATGGGGCAGCACCTCCTCTGGCATCACTCTGACCTTAAGATTAGGCTCAGGCAAGTCTTCTCTCCAGAGAATCATAGAATCACAGAATCACTGCAGTTGGAAAAGGCCTCCCCAGTCACAGCCCACCCCACCATGCCCACTGACTGGGCCATCAGTGCCACATCCCCATGGTTCTGGAACACCCCCAGAGATGGTGACCCCCCCCAGTCCCTGGGCAGCTGTGCCACTGCGTCACCACGCTTTGGAGAAGGAATTTTCACTAATATCCAACCTGAGATCCCCTGTGATGCTGCCCAGGAGATAATTTCCTATGGGAACAGAGAGTTCTTATTGCAGTCCCAGCCCTACCCAAGAGAAAAGGCTGCAGGTATGACAGGGACAGGTCCCCATCCCCTGGGAATCCAGCTGGTATGCACTGTATTCATCAGCTCTGCAAAATGCACCAGCTTTGCCCCCCCAGCATCCCGTGCAGGCACAGATTGAATGTCAGTGGAAAATAAATCCCTTTAACAAGCGTGCTGGGATGGATCAGCTGACAGGGTTTGCTCCAGTAAATCTCGTGGTCACACAACCCCCAGTGTGCAGCAGTGGCTGTCAACCTTTTCCATTTATAGGACAGAACAGGAGCCAAGAGGATGGAAATAAAGTGTTTGCAAGCAAAAGGCCATGGGGTTTAGAGGAGGAACAGCAATCCCCATGGACACGGGCTGTGTGGCTGCAGGGAGGCTGGCGGGGTGGGAACTCGGACATAAAACAAAGCTGATGGAGCATCACTGCCTGTGTCTGATTCATCTTCTGCACTGAGGTCAGGGGCAGGGCTCTGGGCACAAGGAGAAGAGTGCTGGGGCTGAAACCACCTCCCCCCATGCCCAGTACATTTCCAGCCCCACATCTCCCTGTGCAGAAGCAGAAAGCCAGCCCCAGGATGAATCACTCGGATAAAGCAGAACCTCCCTCGAAAGCAAGCCCCTGAGCTGCTCATCCTTAGGATCCTGCCCTGCTGATAAGCTGTGCCAATGAATAACTCATGCCTTCAATTCTCCCTTCATTCAGCAGCTCCCTGCAGGGATCACTGTGTCCTGAAGAGCGAGCACCACGCACCCAGAGCTGAGCACACAGGCACTCAGATGCCTGGCAGATCACCTGCTGACAGGCTGTGCTTATCCTGACAGGCTCTAATTGCTCTGTCCTGGTTGTATATGGGATGAAACATCATTTCAGCTGCTGCTTGTAATGCAGGCGGGTATCAGGGAGGGCTGAGCTGCTCTGCAGGGGGTTCCTAACCTCCAGCAACTGCAAAATGAATACAGGAGGGGATCTGCTCCCAGACCTGATATTTCACTTAAAAAATGTCCATTCCCTGAGCATGAGATGTTTCATGTCATACCTGTAGGTGTTTTTATCAGGTTGATTGGAATGTTTTGTTGGCATTTGCATGGACACCAGTGAGTCTGAGGGCTGCCATTGCACAGTCAGGGCTTGTTGTGCATTCAAACAGCATTTGCTCTCCAGCCAGGTCAGATCATAGAATCAAAGAACACCCCAAGCTAGTAGGGACCCACAGGGGTCACTGAGCCCAACCCCTGGACCCACACAGCATTCCCAAACCTAACCCTATATCAGAACAATGTCCCAGCCTCTCCTTTCCCTCTCCCAGGAATGAAGAGGGTTCAGAGGATCCTCTGGTCAATGGGACAGTGAAAGGATGTGAGATGATAGGTGATGACCTTTAATTGCACCAGGAGAGGTTCAGGTGAGATATTATGGAAAAATCATTCTCTAAAGGAGTGGAGATGCACTGGCACAGGTTGCCCAGGGAGTGGTAGGGTCATCATCCCTGGAGGTGGTCCGGAACTGTGGGGATGTGGCACTGAGGGATGTAGTCAGTGGGTATGGGGAGGTGGGTTGGTGATGTTAGCAGCCTTTTCATAGAACCACTGAATGGTTTGAGTTGGAAGGGACCCCCCTAAAAGCCATCTGGTCCCACTCTCTGCAGTGCACAGGGACACCCACAGCTCCATCAGTGCTCACAGCCCCATCCCCTGACCTTGGGTGTCTGCAGGGATGGTGCACCAACACCTCTCTGGGCAACCTGTGCCAATGAACCTGTTTCAGGTTTTCCAACCTTAATGATACCACGATTCTATGATTCTAAGACTGCCCTCTGCAAGAAGATGGGATCCTGCTGCTGCTTCCAAGGCCAGAGAAGGGAACGGGCTCCCTCTCCCTGTCCTCCTGAAGAATAGCAGCATAAACCAAAGCTTTTAAAACTGAACCTGAAAAAGAAATACGGGATGGCTCTGGGCAGCCTGGTCTGATGATTGGCGACCCTGCACATAGCAGGGCGTTGAAATGATCATTGTGGTCCCCAGGCCATTCTATGATTCTATGATTTCCTGGCGTGCAGGTTGGGCACCCATTCTATGCTGGACTATTTAGGATTCTCAGCATCTGGAGGGGGCGTTGGCAGGTTGGGGTGGGCTCTGGGCTCATCTGATAGACCACAGGGCACAGTCTGCAGCAGGCAGCCCAACACCATGGGGGAAAGTTCTGCTGGGTTCAAACCAGCCCAGGGCTTACAAGGAGAGCACTGTGACCCCGCTGTGCTGCCCTCAAGCCTGCAACCTCATTCTCCCCAGCACTGAATCACAGAATTATAGAATCATAGAATTGTTCAGGTTGGAAAAGACCTTATAGATCATCAAGTCTAACCACAACCCAACCATACTACCCTAACTCTAACAGCCCTCTGCTAAATCATGTCCCAGAAGCCAAGATGAGGATGCTCCCCTGCACAGAAGCAGCTGCTGCTGCATCTCCTGTGCTGTCTTTGTATCCAGGATGAAGCCAAGGTGAGGGCAGAAGAAGGGATGGGAAGAAGGGCGTGAATATTTTATGCTGCAGAGATGCAATGGCTCATTCCTACTGTCTGTACTACCAGTCAAAGATAAGCAAATTAAGTAAAACAAATTAGTTTTGTTATGACAAAAGTCATAACCACTTGGTTACTGGAGAAAAAAAATAAAGAGAGCTCAGGAAAGACCTCCATGAGGTATGAGAGGGCACCAGGAGGGGTCAGATCTCATGGAGCTGACAGGGGAGGGTTTGGGAGGGTGAGGGAAAGGCTGGGCAGCGGGGGGAGCCCCAAGGCCATGCCATGAGGATGGGACTCTGTAGGTTCAGAGCTGTGCACGGGACCCCTGGGGGCTACAACAGCGATGCCACTGATGGCACTGGGGACTGAATCTGCCCCAGGCTGCTTGATGCCTGCCACCCCCCCTGCCAATGGGGTCCGTAAGAATAACTAGATCTGTCCTCCCAGCTCTCTGTTAGCATCTGCATCTCCTCCAGCCTCATCTCCTCTGTCCTTGCTATTTTTAAATCTATTTCCTCTCCTCTCTCCTTCTTCGATGCAGCCTTTTCCATACGCTTCACTGACACTTCTAGTCTGGAAAGTCCTCCTAATTATAACTATTCTCCCATTTGTCAGCCCTGCCAGGGATCAGAGGAAGCCTGGAGCAGAAGGACTGTGCAGTTTTTGTGGTTTTCCATCATTTGGATGGATGGATGGGAAGATGCTGTCCACCAGCACACACAACAAGAAGTGCATTCCCAGGGCAGGATCTGGGGTATGGGACTGAGGCTGGGACAGGCAAGAGGAACCTCAATAGGCTGGGGGAGGCTCATAATGGCTGGGGGAGGCTTTTGTCTTGATTCAACCCCAAGGGCAGTGAGGGGGTGGGTGGCATTAGGATACATTTTCTGCCTATCTTGAGCACTGAGATTCTTCAGCTAACGGGAAAACACAGGTCGTAAGGTCCTACAGAACCACATCATGCTGCAGTGATGTCTCCTTGCTTCTCTAACACCTGATGTCCACAAAGCCTTATTTACATCAACCCTACACCATCCCCCTGCCCAGTGACCCACCTTCAATGCACATACAATCATGGGAGATCCAGGAGGCAGTGAACTGCTTGATGCAAAGGTATGGGGTGAGTCAATGGCAGAGCCTGGAGGTGCTCCATTACGCATCCCACAGTTTACAGACTTGCCTCCAGCAGGTCCTATTATTCCATCCATTAGCTGGAATTAGGGAGAAAACCATTGTTAAATTCATCGAGGCAGACTTTTACACAGTGACTAAATTTGAGGCTTGTTTGGAAAGTGGAGATAAACATGAAGAAAAAATACTATGCAGCCTTGATGACTGTTCTTTTTTAAATACGCTTTGTCTGAAAATTATACTTCAGGCTCCATTTAGCCCCTTTTTAGCCTGGAAGATTAAGGAAACAAAAAAACCCATGTTTCATTCAAAGTAAGTATAGTGGCTATCCCTTTTTGCTACAAAAGTGAACCAAACCAACAATGAGTTTGATCTCCTCGAGTGCCCCAGGGTAAAAATCTCCACTCATCCCAAAAGAGTGCTCATATCACTAGAGAAGGTTTGTGCAGCTGTTCCACCATTTCTAGCTCATGGTTTTTCCCACCATGGGCTGTGTAGGGTCGTGATGTCCCATGGATGCTGCCATCACCACTGATGCCACTGAAGCATCACTGGGGTGTCCCTCTGGTTTGCAGAGGAGGGTGAAAAAAAACAGCTTCATCCACACCTAGCATCCCATACCCAGCAGCATCCAGCTGCTCATCTCTGGAGATGCTCACTGGACTTGCACCAAACCAGTATCTTCAGGAAACCCAACACAGATTCAGCCACCCATGTGGCCAAGGATGGGGCTGGCCCTGTCCTAGAGAGCCCCATTTTGTGATCTTGGTGATCCCATCAGTGGCTTCCCAAACGCTGGGGTGCTGGTCACACCAGTTTGTTTTAGTGAGGTTGGACTAAGAGGTCAACTTTCCCATCAGTTCCCATCAACTCTGCAGTGCAGGCTGGAAACGTGAGCCCCCAGCACTCACACACTGCCCCATCAGCCTCTTCTCACCGCTGCATCCTCACCCTTACTTCTCACTCTACCGCAGCTCCTGCTCTGCAAGGTACATCCCAGTTCCCACTGAATTAAATGCTTGGAATGAAGCAAACACGGGAGACTTCCCCACCACTGAGGCCAGATCTGCCCCTCAAATCACTCTCAGCAATTATTCCCATGGGGAAAAAATCCAGATGTTTCATAGAATCACCGTGGTTAGAAAAGACCTCCAAGACCATCCAGTCCAACCATCCACCACCGCCATTTTCCCACTGAACCGCGTCCCTTAGCACAACATCTACATGGTTCTTGAACATACCCAGGGATGGTGACTCAGCTTCACGCCAAGAGGCTCCCAACCCTTGGGAGAGACCCATGTACTGAAGGAGAGGTGGAGAAATGGTTTTTCCTCTAACTTCTGGCATCGTGTCCAGCTGAAGAATGGGAAAGGGCTAAGGAAAAAAAAAACAACACAAAATACAACCGTGAGAAGTTGAAAAATAAAACAAGCAGGAATAAAAATGGGAGAGAAAATGATGGGGGATTCCTGAAAAAAAAATAAAATAAGAAACTTGGCTTGGAGATGAGGCACTACTTTGCACATCCAGCATGGCTTTGGAAACTGAAGGCAATGGAACTGCTGGGTACGACCGTCACCAACAGAAAGCAGAGACATCAGAAGTTTTGGGTTTGAGTGTTTCCCTTTAAATGAAGTGCAGATCTTGGTCTGTGTCCTGGCCTACTCGAGTCTCTGGAGCTGCCTTGCATTCTTTGCTGCTGCTTCTCTATGTTCGGGCAGCGAATGAGCTTGAAATAAACCCCAGCTGGATGGGGCTGAGCCAGAACCACCAGGAGAGGAGGAGGGCAGGTCTGAGAGGCTTCAATCCACATTTATCTTTTAACCACATCATTCTCCTCAGATTCGAACCGAGGAGTAATTACAGGGGGATATGAGACTTGTCCCGAAAGCCAACAGAGTCCAGAAGTGCAAACAGTTTAGAAAGACGGGCTCCATTTGTGCATGGCTGGCAAATACCCAGCGTTCTCCTGGAGGTGATTAGGGGTAAGACAACGGTCCCCATTCATCACCTCCTCCTACTGTACCTCTCTCTCGCCTGCCTGGCCACCTCTGCTCCATGCTGAACAAGAGACCTTGTGTGCAGAACCCGAGTCCATCAGCGCCAACGCCTCCTCCGGGCTTTGAAACAGCTTTGCATTCCACGGGTGCAATGTAAGAGAGGTTTCATTTGCTGTGCATTGGCCAGGAGCACGAGCTGTGCTGCTCAGAGGTGGAGGTGAAGGGGGTCGAAGCAAAGCTGGGCATTCACATTGGAGAAGGGGCATTGATTGTGGTCCTGTGGTGTTGCAAAACACAAAGCAGAAGCCTGTCCCTGCCTGGGATTTATGCAGACTGACCAGAAGTGGGAGAGAAGATGAGATGCAGAAGCTTCTCCATGACTGTCAGGGACCACACAGCCTGCCAGGTCCGTGGATGGATGGATGGAGGAGATGCCTCCGTGACTCCCTGTGGAGCATCAGCATCCTTTTGGAGTAGGGATGCAGCACAAAACAGCACAGGTTTCACAGCAAAGGACACCTAGCTTCTGCTCTGCCCCAGCCTTGCATTCCATGCCTCAGTTTCCCCAGCCCTTGAGCTAATCAGCCTCACTTAGCCTTACAAAACCTGTAAATCTGCAGCTGCAGACCTTGCTGTGTGATGAGTCAGATGTTCCAGCTCACAGCTGCTGAGCCCCACGTGGCTGCAGCCATGGGCTGCATTTGTCACTCTTCCTGCAGCCACAAGTATCCGAGTGCCTGAGAGCCCCATGAGCTTCTGGACCCGTTTGGGAAGCTGGAAAACCTTCTTAGGTTCAAGGCTTCTGTAAGCAGCAGAGCTCCATCTCCATTGGTACGTTACGAATGAATATAACCCTTGGCCTCTGCACTGAAATAGGGAAGGAGAGAAAAGCCAGGGTGTATTTCCCTGCAGCGACCAAACTGCCTGTCAGCGCTCACAGCAGCTAATGAACTCTAGGAACAGCTACTTGCCAAGGCTTGTGCTGCCAGGACAGCTGAGCACAACAAGGTTTGGCCACGTGTCTTGCAAGACGCACTGCATCCAGTGGCCGGAGGGCGATTTACAAAGAAAAAGCAAAGAAATGTTTGCATTTGGATGCATTTCTGTGCTTTCAGCAAAGGCTGCGGGCAGCCGGGGTTAATTCTAAGATGGGAAGCAGAGAAAGGTTCACTGGACGATCAGCAGCATTCCTCCCTGCAAGTCATAAAAGAAGGAAAATGGAAATCTTGCCGTGGCTTTTGCTTCTAAATTTAACACAGTTCTCCCCGAGGCACAAACGCAGCTCTGCAACAGCAGCACCAACCCTGGGGCTCTGCTGGGATGCAGATCTGACCCTGGAAAAGTCATTAATGTGGAGGTGCAGCCATTTCACATTCCCATTCCCGTTCCCATTCACAGATGACACTCGCCGACGTCGCTCTGCAAGAATGCATCAGGGTTGCATCATGTGGGCTCCTTGAATTTTCCAGCAATCCTGCCCACTGCTGCTTCTCAGCCAGGCCTTCCCTTCACATCTGTACAGCAGCTCCCTGTCGGTGTGTTTTCAACAGGCACGGACATAGTTTGTCTGCTGAAGAATAGTATGCCTTGGAGAAGAGAAGGCTGAGGGGAGACCTCAGTGTGGCTTTGCAGTGCTTGAATAAACAGGAGGGGGAACGGCTGTTTGTGAGGGTGGGTGGTGACAGGACAAGGGGGGATGGCTTGAAAGTGAGCCAGGGGAGGTTGAGGTTGGATATTAGAGGAAGTGTTTCAGCCAGAGGGTGGTGAGGCACTGGCACAGGTTGCCCAAGGAGGCTGTGGGTGCCCCATCCCTGCAGGCATCCAAGGCCAGGCTGGATGTGGCTCTGGGCAGCCTGGGCTGCTGGTTGGTGACCTGCACACAGCAGGGGCTTGGAGCTGGGTGAGCACTGTGCTCCTTTGCAACCCAGGCCGTTCTGTGATTCTATGATGACAGAGAGAAATGCATCTCTAAATGCATTAAATACTATTAAATGCTACACATCCATCACACACTGCAAAGTGACTTCAAAAACATTACTGAAGATGCAGAAAGCACTAAGAAGTTCAGAAATTTTAGTTCACCTGGGCAACCCTCATTGGCACCAAGCACTGTTTGGATGCACAGATGCTCAGCAGTGCTGAGCTCCATTCAGCACTGATGCTTGCTCAATCCATCACCATTCAGTTCTTCACCTCCACAACTGCCACCAGGTTCTTCATCTGGCTGAATTTGGACCCAGCCCCACGTCCAGGTGAAGGGACCCCGCTGTCTGGGAGTTAGGAGAAGGTTCTGCTCAAGAGGGCACAGCCCTGAGCTGACCGAGCTCAGGGAGCATTGGAACACTGCTCTCGGCCACAGCATTTGGGTGGTGCTGTACGGAGCCAGGAGTTGGGCTCAGTGGTCGTTGGGTGTCCCTTCCAACTGCAGATATTCCTTGGCTCTAACCTATGGTGTGACATTTGATGTGGGTGCATAGTGTCACTGCAAGCAAAGCTGCGGCAGCTCAGATCTAAGGGCCTGGTTTGGGTCCCACCAGATCAGCATGGCGGGGGTCCCCGTGCAGGATGAAGCCCCTTCCCCTGCTGCATCAGTCTGGGCAGCTCATCTGTTGTTTGCATAAGAGCAGAAAAGACAGAGACTGCCAAGATCCCTCCTAAGCATCCCTCTGCTTACATATCCGCAGCACGTGGGCGACGAGCAGCGTACGTGCTGTTTGTTCCTGTTGGACCCCTGCCCGGTGCAGGGGCTGCCGAGCCCTGAGTGTGTCTTTCCTTGGATTCATCCCTTCCCTCCCTGCTTAGAGCCCCCAGAAGTGCACAACACAGCCCCAGCCCTGCCCTGCATTCACCACCCCCCATCCCATCACCGTCCCTGGTGTCAGCATTCTGCAGTTCAGCTAACCCAATGTCCAACAAGCCGGTCATTTCCAGGGACACCAGTAAGATGGCTGGGGCCAGAACCAGGCTGCCTTTGTGATGGTGACACACGCAGTTGTGCAAATTGCCTGCTCACACGTGTGCACACGTGTGCATGCACTGAGCCCGCCTCAGCACTGTGCTGGAAGCTGCAGATTGGCTGGCCGAAGATTTGTCTCCAAGCAGGGTCAGCTTTAGGGGCGTTTCTCTTCCAGAAGAAATGGTTTTCTTTTACATCCCATTTCCTCCTAAGAGGCCTGAAATGTTGCTGCGCTGCAGGGGAAGGGAGGGCAATGTGGGGCTGTACTTTGACAGCTTCAGCTCAATTTGAAGCCGAGGCAGAGAGCTTGAAGCCTCCCCATTCCTTCTTGAAAACAGGCAGCCAGGAGCAGCCAAGCAGGAACGACAGCACTGCAGCAGCTCGGTGCTGTCAATGGGGAAACTGAGGCCGCAGCCCCCCAAAGCACTGATCTCACCTGGCTCCTGCAGCTGAGAGGTGGCCCTGATGTTTGTGGGGCTGATGCGGCTGAAACCTGAATTGCTTGCTTGCTTCTTTTCGGTTAGTTTTCTTGCAGAAGGGAGGGATGAAGAGCACGAACAGCTGAAAAGGGAAAGGAAGTTCCGTTGGGAACTGGAAGAAGCAGCCCAAGGAGATGGGGGAGTCACCATCCCTGGAGGTGTTCAAGAAACACGCAGATGCTGTACTGAGGGACGTGGTTTAGTGTGGAAATCTTGGTGCTAGGTGGGACAGTTGGACTGGATGATTTTGGAAGTCCTTTCCAACCTTGGTGGTTCTGTGAGTCTATGATTGGGCTTGGCTTGGCTGCAAATCAAAGCATGGGCCCTGATGGGTGCTCCCAGGAAAGAAAACCCCCACCTTAAACTGCAGCCACCTGCGAGGACCCCACCTCCTTTCTTTTTGTTCTTCTCCCCATCGCACAGGACAGGAGCCCAACCTGCTGCTGCTGGACTTGCTTCAGGGCTGCCTCAATGCCTCTCTTTCCATCCCAGAGCACCAGAGGAATTTCCCACCCTCCTCAACGCGTTGGCAGGGGACCCTGTGGATTTTGAACTTTTCTGTGGAGCATTAAGCAGGGGATTACAAAGCGGGATCAAGGGAGTCTCTCTCCTCTCTGCCCTGCAGCAAAGCAGCAGCTGGGGCCTCGCTGGCCTGTCCTGCCCTGTGTGTGCATCACAGCATTCCTGCCATAATCGTGGGTGCGTGACCTCCTCCAGGGCAATCAGTTGTTTTTCTCTTCCTCGTTCTCCTCCACCACATTTACTGAAAGAGCTTTTGCTGACCGTTGCAAAGCAGAGGATGTGTGCGCATCCACAGGGCCAAAACTTGCACTTTTAGGGCATGCAAGCCCATCCCAGCACCTCCCACAAGGCATCCCCCTGCTGCTGGGTGGCTGCATCCCTCTGGTCCAGCTCCAGGGTTAACAGAAACAAGCTTTGCTCATTGCTGTTACAATCCAGACAGGCCAGGGCACACATCCACGGGACTCTCAGCCTTTCAGCTTCACTGCCCTCCTTTGTGTGCTGTCCGTTCAGACAAAGCTGGTCTCCCCCAGCACCAGCCAAAATGGGAGCAGGGCACGGCTGCAAGCCAAAGGGGGAAGTCATAGAAGGGCTGCAACGCTGCATCAGCCATGGCAGCTTCCAGGCTCCATCCAAATCCATGTGCTCTGGTTTGGGAGAGGTGTTGCTGATGAAATTGGCATGCATGCAAGCTCCCAAACAGCCTCAGATAATCAGTGATAACACTGCTCCCGAAAAGTCTGAGAAATGGTCTGGGGAGAGCAAAAGTGCTGTAGGAAGGTTTGAGTTGGTCCAGGAGGGATTCTTTAAGGCTGGGGTAGCTTCTCCATCCATTCCTGCTCCAAAAACAATGCCCAGGAGTGGGTAGAAGAAGCAGTGCAGAGGTGTGGGAGCATTCACACTGCTGAATCACAAACAGGGGTGGTAATGCTGTGACAAGAACACACGATTTCAAACCACACATCAAGCTGTGCCTCAGGCTTGCTGCATCCTCTGCAGGGAAATCAGGTGCACCTGGGTCAGGGCAATCCCAAATAGAAATACAGGCTGGGTGATAAGGGGATGGAGAGGCTGACCAGGGCTGATCAAACACTTGGCCAAGCACTGGCAGAGCTGCCCAGGGAAGTGGCAGAGTCACCATCCCTGCAGGTGTTCCAGAACCATGGAGATGTGGCACTGAGGGACATGGCCAGTGGGCATGGTGGGGGTGGACTTGACCTTAAGACTTTTCCAACCTTGATGACTCTGTTTCTATGACAAAGCTCTGCCTGGGACCTGCTTTAAAATGACCTCCACTTGCCTCCTACCCTGCTCCGTGCTCTTGACTGGGATTAATGACCAGCTTTACCCCTCAGCCCCATTAAATCTGAGAGGTACCAGAAGGGACTCGCTATCTCCTCCAGAACTGTTCGTCCTTGCCAGCCTTGCTAGAGACCATGCTTGCTCCTGGAAAGCATAAATCCGTCACCAGCACTGTCTCATGGCAGCTTAGAAGATGCCAGACTCTAATGTGGAAAAAGAAGGTCACCTCAGCCTACAAGAACAGTTAAACGTACAAAGCTGTGAGAGTTTACATTTTAAAAAGTTCTGTCCAAACAGCAGGCTCTGGTTTCACTTTGCTGTTGTAGGACAACAGCACTCCTGTGATATATCAGCGAGTGAATCAGTAACGCTGCTTTGAAAAAGCCAGGCCAGCCAACCACAGCAGTGTTCACCCTTTTGCATTACGGCTGCAGGTTGGGGGCTGGACTCCCAGCCTCCACCCCAGGGACTGTAGTTCTGATGCAATAAATCCTCATCTTGTTTAGGCTCAGATCCCTACCACAAGATTCTTATTTTTATGATCCAAGCACCTGAAAGAAGCATCTTCTGCAGCTCACTGGGATATAAACCAAGGATTTTGCACAGAACAGACACTGACAGCTATGGAATGTGGCTTCTTGATGACGTGCAAATATTAAGATGATCCTAAAGGTCCCTTCCAACCCAAACCATTCTATGATTCTATGATTTGATTGTTCTGTATTAATTTTTTAATTATTATTAATTAATTTATTTTTTGCTACATGTGTATTATCATAAAATCAACAAGGTTGGAAAAGACCTCCAAGGTCATCCAGTCCAACCACCCAACCATCACCAATATTTCTCCACTAAATCACATCCTGTGGTTCAACAACACTGGCCATACGTTCCAAGCCAGTGGACCAAAGTGTGTTTGGCCACTGTATGCATCCAGCAGGCACATATGAAATGTGGGTAAATGTAGTGTCTGTGCATTTAACTGGCAGGAGTTTTGATGAGAAACTGAGCTAATAATGGAATCGTAGAGTCATTAAGGAAAGCATAACACTGAGAATAATGACTTAACAAAACAGTTAGGACTTCAGGGTCGGAACTACTGCAAAAAGCAACTGAAATATCACAGAATCACAGAATGGCCTGGGTTGGAAGGGACCTCAAGGATCACGAAGCTCCAACCCCCCACCAATGCAGGGCCATCAACCTTCACATTTCATAGCAGCCCAGGCTGCCCAGGGCCCCATCCAACCTGGCCTCCGACACCTCCAGGGATGGATGGGGCACCCACAGCCTCTGTGGGCAAAATCAAAACTAATTAATTTAATAAAAAATATTAAAATTAAGTGACTCGTGGGCCTTACTGTAATGCATATTAAAACACTTCTGACGGAAGTGTCTGAGGAGCTCCACAAACCCCTGCTTACATTTATATTCTTGTACCACACTCACTGGAAGGAAGGGAATACACACTACTGCCAGCGATCGCAGACACAGCAGCAACAGTGCTGAGACATCACGGCGGCCCTCGGTAGATTCTAAAACGAAAGCTCTCCATCCCCAGGGGCATAACCTGGCTGGAAATAGCTCTGCCCAAAGAAATCCACACCAGCAGGCAGGCGGGGAGGAGCTGTGCCTTTTGGCAGCCGGACCTTTCATTACGGAGCAGAGAAGACGGAAGAAGGCAACTCCCAGCATCGCTCCCCCTTCCCGCTCCTCTCCCATCCCACCGCCTTCCGATCTCCTACGTGGCACTGTGGGGGCAGGGAGAGCCTCTAAGTCTGGCTGCACTCAGAAAGCACTCCACGGCAGCAAATATATCCCCCTCTGCCATGCAGACCAGCCCTATTCCTACTGCTTTTGCATTGGAAAATAGGATCCCGACCTGGATTTGTTAGAACGTGCCCCTTTTCTGCACGTGCACAACCCTAAGTGTGGTTATCGGAGAGCAGAGCACCCAGGATTGTATTGTATGGGGGGGAGACATTAGGAGTGCAGGGCAATTAATGATGGCATGAACAGAGGGGGGAAGTAAGGGGGAAAAATCAGGCAAAGGTTTGTGCTGGCTGCCTGTCCTCAGTCACAAAGAGCTGTTTTTATTCAACTCCAAATTCCCCTTATGGAGGCAAGTCTGTTATAAGTACCCTGTCAAAGGAGTTTAATGCTTGAGAAGGATGAAAAGCTTTACAATTTATTTTAAGTATTACTGGGAAGGGGAAAAAAAAAAAGACATCCTTACCCGGGAAGTGATTAGACAGAAGGGTTTGAAGGTGGAGCAATCCAAAACCTGGCAGGGGAAAGCAGCTGCTGCTGGGAGCTTGAAGGAGCTCTTCTGCTTTCTGAGCTGGTGCAGATCAGCACCACTTCACAGGTGGATTGATTGCTTTCAACCAGCAGCTTCTTTTCTTTCACTCCATAGTAATAAATCTGATCCACATCCAAGAATTCAAATCCCATTTGAAGAAAACTGCTCTAAGTGTACACTGGTGTGCAACAATGTGATGCTGAAGGTACTGCAGAACCCTCTCTCTCCATGGATCCTTCCCAGAAGGAAGCCAACCTCCAAGCATCACCACCATGAGGTCATTATCATCAAATCATTAAGGTTGGAAAAGAGCTCCAAGATCCCCGAGTCCAACCCCAACCCATCCCTCTGACCGTGTTCCTAACCCTAAGGTACCTGGATGCACAATGCCCAGGGATGCCACCAACTGGAAATGCAGTTTGTTCAGGTATTTCTGCATGCACAGGTCGCTGAAAAATAAATAAAACAATCACATAAAGCCAGAAATGACTTCCAGCTTGGCACCCAAAGGGTCGCCCACGGATTGGGACCTTTGGCACATTTCCTCTAGAACAGACCTTGTGCAAATAACACCACATGGATCCATTCAGCTGTACTAAAGGCTATGGGAAGGGCCTTCTCTCAGCCAGAAGCAAACAGCTGGTGAGCAGAACAAACCTGCTATCTGCTGCTACTGTGATCAAGTTCTTGTTGCTGCTGTGAGCAGCACTGACAGAGAAAAACACATTCTGGGTTGCTATCAGAGCTGGTGAATGGCAGCTGTGGGAAAAGCTTCTACAAGGGGGGCTCTTGGTGCTGCTTTCTAGAATTGGGGGAGTGATGTGATGTGCTGATTGCAGCTCAAGGTGCTGGCAGAACAGAGCCACAGGAATAGACTGGAGACTGTGTTCTACAAGAGGCAGCAACACGCTGAGACCTCTGCCTTCTGAGGGCAATTTGCAGAGCCAAACACAACATTATGGGGGGGAAATTGTTCTTGCAGTGGGTGGTGGGGCCACAGCACTGCTGCCCAGAGGTGTGGGTGTCCCACCACTGGAGGTGCTCACAGCTGTGGATGGGGCCCTGGGCACCTGATGGCCCTGCCCATGGAGGGATGGGGTCGGGTGGCCTTTAAGATCCTTTCCAACCCAAACCCTTCCACTGTTCTGTGATTCTATGGCACTATGATTAGAAGCAAGGGGAGACATAGACCACAGCTACACAACACAGTGATGCAGCATTCCCCTGTTGATGTGATACATACCAGTGAGCACGCTGTTTGATTACTAGATGGTATCACTGGAACAGGTTGCCCAGGGAGGCTGTGGGTGCCCCATCCCTGCAGGCATTCAAGGCTGGATGTGGCTCTGGGCAGCCTGGGCTGCTGGTTGGTGACCTGCACACAGCAGGGGGTTGGGACTGGGTGAGTAATACCTAGAATATCACTGTGCCCCTGTGGGGCTGCCAAATTGCCATTAAAAAAGAAAACAAAAAAACTATCCCACACTGGCTTAAAAATGATACAAGGGGTGAAACCAAGTGGAGTTCAGTACTCATGACTCAGCACAGAAATTTGTCCAGTGCACATTCCTCGCTGCAGGAGCTCTCCACCAACCTGACACTGGCTGTCCACAGATTAACTCTTTCCATATTATTTTGGGGCTGTGAATATTTGCTGCTGTAACACACCAACAGAAGGTGAGTCCTTTCCAAACTGCAGAATTACTGCTGGGAATGAGGATGCTGACATGTTTATGTTATAATGAAGAACGGACACCAAGCAGCCTGCTAACCTGTGAGGCAGGTGAGGTGGAAGCACGGGAGATGCCATGGGTAATGGGGTTCAGCTCTGCTGCTGAGGAAAAGGAGAGGGAAGGTTAATGAAGGTGGGAGATGGATGGAGGGATACAATACAGTAAGGAAAATTGGGGTATACAGAAACCTGCAGATTGGCCATCAGGGCCCTGCAGAACACGTGCAGATCTCCAAAGAGACAAGGAGACATATCAGAAGGCAGCACGTGGCTTGAAAGTGAAGTTAGATGTTCAACCTCTGCTGCCTGTGGTCACAGTGGTCCATCTGGCAGAGCCTGTTGCAACAGCTTGAAATGCCACAGAGCTCGACATCCTGCAAAAAGAGCAGTGACACGCTGCAGAAAGAGCAACGACACGCTGCACCCAAGCAGCGACACCCTGCACCTCCTCCTGCACAACCAAGCAGTGGGGGCATCAAAGAAGCTCTTTCAGAGCCCCATATCAATGCAGGAGCCCTGTCAGGACTCAGACTCCCTCCCAGCCCCCGGAGCCCCCCCTTTCCAATCTCCCGCTCCCTGCTATTGGTGGGAGGCCGGGAGAGTTTAGTCGGATCCTCCCCTTCCTCTCTCCCTCCCCAGGCAGGACTTTTTTTTTTTTTTTTTTTTTGAGAGGTTTTCCCAACTTCCAGAAGTTTCTTGCCGGCCCCTTATATACCCCCTCCTCTGGAGCGGGAGGTGCACAGGGAACTGAGCCCCGATCCTGCGCTGCTCCGAAGGTAAAAGGAGGGGGGTGAGCTCCGGGGTACCCCCTCACTGCAAGGGGAGGGGGATGCAGGTTGTTATTTGGGGGCTGCTTGGTGCTGGCCGGCCCATAGGGCAGGGGTATGGGAGGGTGGGTGGGGAAGGGGGGGGGACGGCTTGCATGGAGGTGGGTTGGGGGGGTTTTATGGGTAGGTTTTGGGGATGGGGTGCCCCAAAAGCTGTTTTGTCCAGCTGTGCTAAAGGCAAAATGTTAAAAGATCCCCACCGTTTTCGCTAGAGGTGATTGCAGTGTAGTTGAACCCAGGAGAAGCTTTTTTGGTGGGGGGGAGGCGGGAGAAGAAGGGAATTTTGGAAGCGCCGACTTGATCTGAAGCTGGAGAAAGCCATCAGCTCCTGCCCAGCCTTGGGGACCTTGGGGACCAGCGCTCAGCACAAGACTACTAACCTCGTCCTTCTGCCTGCCTTAACAAAGCCTCACCTCCTTCTGATGGCATGGAAATAACGGCATTTGCTCCAAAGTCCTGGTCCTGGCCGGTCCCTGAGAGCCCTGCTGAGCGATGCAGGATGCCACGCTGGCACGGGGCATCCCCTCGTAGGGCTGGGCTGGAGGGCTGCAAGAGAGGATGCAGTCAGTTGCACATTCCACCACGGTTATCTGGATCTATTTCCACCCCGGGTTATCGATTCGCCCATAATCTCACTCCTAAGTGAAGAATAGGAGGAATTTCTCCATCTCGCTGCTGTGGGCTGCATCGCTCATCACAGCCCAGTGCCCCAGGCTGATTTTTTGGGCCATTTTGTGAAGAAGCGAAGCATTTTTAGGCTGAGGATGTGAGCAGTGTGGGCGGCGGGTTGCTCACAAGAGAACTACTCCCTGTATCTCTTTTCTTTCAGAATGAACAAGGCAAACGTTGACCTCACTATGAAACAGTTTCAAGGTATCTTTAGAAAGGAAAGGGGGAAAAAAAAAAAAGCAAAAGCAAATACTTCCCAATTCTGAATGCCCACCCAATGTTACGTGCACCTTCAAGCGTGTTAAGGGCAGGTCTGAGCCCTTTGCTCAAACTGTGCCTTTGGGGGCAGCTGGGGCAGCACTTCCCTCCGACAGAAGGCTTGCTCCCAAAAGGGCTTTAGGATATAAATTGCTACGTAACTCCCATGCTGGCAATGGTGCAACTGCGCACTCTCTTTGCTTCGGGCTGTGTGCATGCGTGCTTCCTTCCATATGTAATCCCAGCGGGCCCTTCGCTTCCTGCTGGCTTTGCTTTAACCCTGAAACAGCCGTGCTCTCAGCCCTGTGTGTACTGGGATGGCCCCAAGTAGGGTGTGAGGACAGAAGCACTGGACGCAGCCCCCTTGGAGCCCTGTGTGTGTTGGCTTTGGGTGCGAAATTGGGATTTAAGGGGTGGGAATGGGCCATCTGGCAAGGAGGAAAGGTCTAGCTAGAGATGGGGTGTAGGCAGATGGTTTCTCATTGCTACTATATTTTGCTGTCCATTCAATAGAGAGGGAGACCAAACAAACCCCTGGAGGACACATGCATTTGTTTGGAGCTGGTATTCCAGTGAGCTTTCCGGCCCAGCATTTGGGATTGGTCAGGCTGAGGATGTGTTTTAGCTTGGACCTCAATGGGGATGTGTGTGCTTACGTCGAGATGCACCTACCTAATGTGCACACATGCTAAAAAGGAGGAAAGAGGGATTCAGCAGCTCGCTCTTTTCCCTGGCAGAATGAACAGACAAAACCAAGAGCTGCACAGCCAGCCTTGGATTTGCTGGCTGGGCACTGGCACAGGTTACCTGGGGGAAGGGAGGGGGGGTTCACCATCCCCAGAGGTGTTCCAGAACCATGGGGATGTGGCAGTGAGGTGTGTGGTCAGTGGGCATGGTGGGGTGGGTTGGACTAGATGATCTTAGCAGTCTTTTCCAACCTTAAGGATTGTGTGATTCTCAGAGGGTGCACCTTGTGGGAAGCTCATGTGCTCCATCTAGTGCCTAAAAAGCTGGGCACTGAGTTCTGTAGGGGTCCCCATGGAGGACAACCCCTGCCATATATTAGTGCTGGGCTACGTGGCCCTTGGGCAGCAGGAACATCCCACTTCTAGCTTTCCCTGACCAGTGCAGAGGTTTAATCTGCTGCTCTAGGGGCAGAAATACTGGTTGATCCCATCCCCCCAAGTCACTGACTGTACATAGAAAGAGAAAAATGGTCTCAAGTTCTACCAGAGGAGGTCTGAGTTGGACATTAGGGAAAATCTGTTCTCTGAAAGAGTGGTGAAGTATTGGCACAGGCTGTTCAGGGATGGGGGACATCACCATCGCTGGAGGTGTTCCAAAGCCATGGGAATGTGACACTGAGGGACGTGGTCAGTGGGCATGGTAGGATGGGTGATCGTGGAGGCCTTCTCCAATCTTCATGATTACAATTCTGCATGAACATAACACAGTAAAAACAGGTTAGAAAGGAAGCTTTCATTCAAAATTGCTCAGGTCCTGCATTTCGGATACAGCCTGGTCTCTTGCTTGAGGGAAGGCCCAACGTGGATTTGGGATCATTGCACTGCAAGCATAGCACTGATGCAGATGCTCCTAGAGCCTAGGTGTGGATTTCACTGGATGGGTCTCTAAATGCTCCAGGGAAGGTTTGGGACACGCTAATGGTGAACCCTTCCTGCCCAGCAGGTCCCCAGACGTGTTGGGTGCTGCCAAAACCATGCAGCTTTTCCTGGTGCTCGCTCTCTGTGGCCTCGCAGCAGCTGTGCCCTCGGAGGACAGGAAGCTGAGCGACAAGGCAACGACGCTGGCCGACCGCAGCACGACGTTGGCCTTCAACCTCTACCATGCCATGGCCAAAGACAAGAACATGGAGAACATCCTGCTGTCTCCCGTGGTTGTGGCTTCTTCCCTGGGCCTCGTGTCCCTTGGAGGCAAGGCTACAACTGCCTCCCAAGCCAAGGCCGTGCTCAGTGCAGATAAGCTGAATGACGACTACGTGCACAGTGGGCTGTCGGAGCTCCTCAACGATGTGAGCAACAGCACAGCCCGTAATGTTACTTGGAAGATCGGCAACCGCTTGTATGGCCCTGCCTCCATCAACTTTGCCGACGACTTTGTGAAGAACAGCAAGAAACACTACAACTACGAGCACTCCAAGATCAACTTTCGGGACAAGAGGAGCGCCCTGAAATCCATTAACGAGTGGGCAGCCCAGACCACAGATGGGAAACTCCCAGAAGTCACAAAAGATGTTGAGAAAACTGATGGAGCCCTTATTGTCAATGCCATGTTCTTCAAGCGTAAGTGCTGCCTTCAGTTCTTGCTACAGGTGACCCCAAGCCCACCTTAAGCCCATATATAGCAGCCTAAACCAACCTCGGGTCCACCAGAAGCATATGGCTTTTCAGAGCATGATTATTTTTTTTTTGCTGCTCCCTTTTCTCAAATGCTGAATCTCTCTTTCCTGCAGCTCACTGGGATGAGAAGTTCCATCATAAGATGGTGGATAACCGTGGCTTCATGGTGACCCGCTCCTACACAGTGGGTGTTCCAATGATGCATCGTACAGGTAAGTTGCAAACCTGCCCCATGCCTCAGGACCAGCTGAAATGAGCTTGCTGCTGCTCAGTTTTCCACTAACTGCTTCCAAGATAACTTTGCTTCATGGGTGAGAGAGTGAGAGAGAACAAAGCATGGCATACTTGCTCTATTGATTCAGTCTCTGTTAGCAGAGAGAATCCAGATTTGCTGTTAGGAATAAACTCTAACTCATGACGTGAATGAAAACCACAATTACGAGTTGTTGCCAACTCCAACGAAGCTGGGCCAGTTCCCAAAATGGCACTGAGGCTTTCTTCCCTCAGGAAGCCCAGGATGAACTGGCAGAAAAGTTGTGGCTATCTGCCCATACCCTGCATCTCACCATTTCCTATCTCTGATTCTGACTTCAAGGTCTCTACAATTACTATGACGATGAGGCAGAGAAGCTCCAGGTGGTAGAGATGCCACTGGCTCACAAGCTCTCCAGCATGATCTTTATCATGCCAAACCACGTGGAGCCTCTGGAGAGGGTCGAGAAACTGCTAAACAGGGAACAGCTAAAGACCTGGGCTGGCAAGATGAAGAAGAGATCTGTGGCCATCTCGCTGCCTAAGGTCGTCCTGGAAGTCAGCCATGACCTTCAGGTAAAGGAGGTCCTTAAAGCAAGCAGTTAAGCCTTGCAGCTATTTGGGGTGGGAGAGAGAAGAGTGGGACTGCCTAGGCTAGACCTTTTTCTGGTGCCTAGACTGACAGTGGATGGAACAAATTGCACGGTGTCGTGTTTGGGAAGGTTGCTGACCTCTCTTCTCTTCCTAGAAACATTTGGCTGACCTGGGCCTGACAGAAGCTATTGACAAAACCAAGGCTGACCTGTCAAAGATATCTGGCAAGAAAGATCTTTATTTATCCAACGTCTTCCATGCTGCTGCTCTTGAATGGGACACAGATGGGAACCCCTATGATGCTGACATCTACGGCCGAGAGGAGATGAGGAACCCCAAGCTCTTCTATGCTGACCACCCCTTCATCTTCATGATCAAGGACAGCAAAACCAACTCCATTCTCTTCATTGGCAGGCTCGTCAGGCCCAAAGGAGACAAGATGCGTGATGAGTTGTAGTTCTTTTTTTCCAGAGCTTGTTTTGGTTTGCGTGTTTTTTAGGGGGGGATTTCAAAAAAGGGGAAACACTATTTTGTATCCTTCTCGAACTATGGGTGCTATTCAGACCAGGGTGCATTGTGATGAGAAACCAGCATACACTTTACCTCACCCCCAAATACAAAATCCATTGCACAAACCCACCTCCAGAGAACAGGGGAGCCTGGCACAGTGAGTAACCAAGTGGACAGGAACTGGTATGTGTTGTCTCAGCACTTCAGCTGAGATGTTTGGGACGATGCCTTGTTCCTCCCTGCACCTGCTTAAGTACCTTGCTACTACCATCAGTCCTGCAAAGGCACAAGCCCTCTACCTTTCCGTCTCTAATGCTTCTGCACATTTAGTTCTGCCTGCTTTCTGCTTGCTTTGGTGCTGTGGAGCACCACGCTAAAGCTGCTCTGCTTCCTCTGCAGTTGCTTCTTGCTTGTGGCAGAAGGCAAAAGTATGCTTAGCTCAAGTGGTACAAAACAGAACAACCAGAGCTGATTCTGTGCTTCAGCTCCAGGTGTACCACTGGGAGCAGAACAGGACCCTGACAGCAAGCAGGAGCTGAAATCCTGTGCTGTTGTGCTTTTCTGTCCTGCCTCACCCTGTTCTGCATGACCCATAGGTGTTTCACCAGCACCAAGTCATCAGTCCTTAGCTGGAACACCGCAAAGCCAGGTGCAGCCTTGGTCTATGTTCTGCAAAAGAGGCTTTGAGATGGCAGCAAAGAATCCAAAGAGACAGGTTTGTACAGACACCTGTGGAATTGTTTAAGTGGCTCTCAGAATTATAAGGAGCTGACAACTCCAATTAAACAAACCAGGCAAACAGAGAAACTTCTGGTGCTCCTGCATCAGCACACAGGACTGTGAAAGAGTTTACACTGTGAAGGTTCCCCTAGTTAGAAGCAGGGCTGGTACCCATCAGCTTCGGTACCAGACCAAGGGACTCCTGCTGGCCTCTAGCAGGGAGGTGGACCAAGGCTCACTTCCACTTGCCTCAGGATAAAGCTTTAATTTCCTTTACCTGACTCCCTAATGTCCCTTTTCTGCAGCTCCTCTCTCCTCTTTAGCTCCCTGCTGGCTGACCTGGATAAGGGCACACTGAAAAACAAATGTATTTATAATTATATACGTATTTATGTCTGATAATTAACAAGTTTCATAGCCTGTTCCAGCCTAAACGTGGAAGTTTTTCCCATCTTCCTCAGATTAAAAGACACCGTCAGGTTAATCCGACTGAAAAGAACTGATGCAAGCCCAAGAGCATTGAAACATGTGTCAGCTAAGCCTTGCTGAGCACTGAGACATACTGCAAAGCAAGACATGACACAGCTACTGAAATAAGAGAAATCTGGGTGTTATGTTAGCAGCAGTTACTTTGAACCAGCAGAGACAGTGTGACTGCATTGCTTTTCTTTGTATTTTCCTGCCAATGCATTTGCTGTCATACAAGCCCAATACTGCATTTTTTTTCAGAACATCCACGTGACTGTTTCCACCTATTTATTAACAACTAAGAAGTTGTTACCTCTTGCATCTTACCAGATCATACAGCAAAAAATTCAACTTGCAACTCCAGCTTTAACTTGTCTGCATCTTCTCCAGATTTGCAAGTTAGACAGTTGCAGAAAAGCAGGTCTGCCCTAACTCCCATCCAAGCCAGCCACACAGGGAGGGCATGCCCTCAGTTTCTTCCTAGTTTGTACTCCCAGGTGCTTTCCTGACTGTTGGGCAGAGGAGGGAACCCACCAGGCTGTACCCAAGTGCAGAGGAAGCCTCAGACCCAGCGTGTATGCCACACAACCTGATGAATCAGCGCACTGAAACCCACATGCTGTACCACGTTATGGAAGGTGGGGTGGGGGGGGAGGGGGGAAAGGGAGAGAAGGGGAGGGCAAGGCACCAGATAGTGTGAGTAACTTGCATCACGTGGATGCAGTTGGCCTCTGGCTTTTCTTGTCCTTGTACCACACGATGACCGTTGTGTAATTTTGAAATAAAACTTTTTCAGTGAACCTCTGGGCAGCCACACTGACTTGCAAGGCTTGGCAGGAGACAAAATACTGTGTTTAAAAAAAGAGCTTGCAGACATTCCTTGTCATTATTAAACCTAGCCTGCCTTAATCCGGACTTTATAGACCCACGCTACATGTACACATTGAATTCCCATGACATCTGGGTCATAGGAAAGAAGCTCTATTACTAAGTATGCAAACTTGCAAGTGTCCAGCATCTTGAACACTGCACAGACAGGAGGACCTACTGCCCTCCCCTGCTGTGACATTCAACTGGGCAGCAAACAGATCTATTAGATAGCCTTGCTGACTGCTCAGCTGAAAGCTTCTTTGGCTGAGATACAGTCAAAGGAAATGGAGAGAAAAGAAAAGCAAGAACCTGCAGCTTTAGTCGACATAAAGCTAAGTGTTATAAAACCTGGCAAGGTCTCACGCTGCTGGCCTGTGTTCTTCCACTGCTGGAAAGGGATTAACATGCTGGCTATCCAAGCAACCGTCTGCCACTCAGCCACAAGCAAAGTTGCAGGTATCTCCCCTTTTCCCTACATCAGAACAGCACATCTTGGATAGGGAGGTGCATACATCCCTGTGCAAATCCCCAGAGACTGAATAAGGACCGGATGCTTGAGGGATCACAGCCTTTTTCACTGCAGAAAAATGCAGCATCCACCCCCAGCACCAATCTTGGCAGTCTTACAACACCATCAATCTACAACAGCATCACTGCAAGCAAGTTAAAAGCTATTTCAGATCTTGCAGAGCTCCTGAGCCTTTCTTATTCCCAGACTGTCTTGCTACAAACGTGTTTCTTTTTTTTTATCATTGAGAAGACTGCAGTTTAATGATACCAGAAACTGAAATACTGAACTAGTAAAGCTGTCCACCGTAAGATGTGTGCAGGAACCTGAAATCAGACTTGTTCTCTGGGACCCTGAGACAGCACAGCTGTTTCTACCAAACCTAGCCAGCATCCCAGGCAGCACTCAGCACTCTGCCAGGCCAGCTTTCCAGGAGCCTCGTCAGAGATGCCAGCAACAGGAAGGCTGAGGCTCATGCTCACACATTGCCAGACAGACCAGTTCCTGATGCTGTCTGTCTGAAATTCCAGTCCTTAAGTTGCCTGCCCAGATCCTGCAGAGAATAGCTTGGGTTGGAAGGAGCATTAAAGCCCTATTCCACATGCTGGCTGCCCCCATATCAGACTGCTCAGGCTCCCATTCAGCTTGACCCTGAATGCCTTCAGGAACAGTGAATCCACAGGATGCTCTGCCAGTTGGTGCCAGCGCCCCATCACTCCCTAAGAAAGGAATTTCCACCTAGCATCTAACTTAAATTTCCCCTCTTTGTTTAAAGCCCTTTACCCTTGTCCTACCCCTACCAGATCCTGCAAAAAGTCAGTCTCTCCCTACTATTTGAAAGCTCCCCTCAAGTACTGAAAGGCTACAAGGATGTGTCCCCCCCCAGAGCCTTCTCTTCTCCAGGCTGAACACCCTCAGCCTGTATCCATGGAGAAGTGCTCCATCCTCTGAGCATCACTGTGCCCTCCACATCCACAGCCCCACGTCCCTCCCGTGCTGGGGGCCCCAGGCCTGACTGCAGTGCTCCACACAGAGCCCCACGAGGTCAAACAGAGGGGGACAGTCCCCTCCCTGCCCACTGCCCCCTCTGTTGCTGCAGCCCAGAGGACTGTTGGCCTTCCAGGTTGTAAGCACTCATTGCTGGCTCCTGTCCTGCTTTTCATTCATCAGGAGCCCCATGTCCTTCTCTGTAGGGCTGCTCTTAGTGAGTTCCCTTCCCATCTGTACTCTTACCTGGAACTGCCCTGACCCAAATGCAATAGAAAATGGAAAGCTGGATGTAAAGGCACTCTTCCTAAGGGGAAAAAAAATAATTGCAGGTTTGGATAATTTCAGTTAATGAAACAAATGAGTTCCAAACTGCTCAAAATGCAAACAAAAAAGTTCGTGCACGTCATTATCTCTTGTGATATGCATAACAGTGTCCTCCTCTAACACCACTTAGACTTCAAGAATGTCAGCCTGAAAGTTAATCAAGTGCTCATATTGACTTCTCCAGCCACAGCGCTTTCACCAGACCACAATAGGCAAGAACAGCATCAACACTGCATACAGCAATGGAACAGAAGAGAGAACACATCCCTGTCTACCTAATTCTCAACTCAAGGGTCTACCCATGCAACCCTACAGCTCATTAAAGCCAGTTTGCAATAGAGCAACAAATTAAGAGAGGCTTGTCTATTCAAGCTTTAAAGGAAGATGAGTTTTTCCTCAAGCATTTAAGTGGATATGCACTTAAAGGTCTGAAATCTACATACACACAAATGTACTTTTTTCCTCCACCTAACGTGTGAATGCCTACCACAAAGCTTCACAGAATCACAGAATACAATGAGTTCAAAGGCACCCACAAAGGGGTCACTGACTACAATTCTTGGCTCCACAGAGAACCACTCAAAACTCCAATCCTATTTCTGTAGTCCAAATGCATCTTAAACTCAGGTAGACTTGGTGCCCTCATCCACATCACCATGGGCAAAGGTTACTTCTCCCTAACAGGAGATGTGAAGCTCTTCTCCATAGCCCTGAAAGCCACACAGTAAACATCTCTCAGTAGTAAGGGAAACTGAAACCCAGAGGTGACAAAAGCATTTAGCAGAAAATACAGTAATACTTCAAATGAAGCCTGAGAGATTGCAACTGGTTTGGACATTGCTAAACAAGATCCTCTTGTGGAAGCCTTGGAGAAAGACTGCAATGTAATTGTCAGTGGACTCCAAACATCTCTCTGGAAATCAGCATCTTGTCTCCACTCTGTTTAGATCAGGATCTGCTAAGTTCACTCCAAAAGGTAACACAAGCTGAAAGAAATGCAAAGAAATTCCTTCCATACCAAAGGTTCAGGCTCTTCCTGAATATACCTTGCAAAAAAGAAAAGCACCTCCACAAACACTGTCTTTTGTGATTTTATTAAGAGATGTTTTCAGGACAGTCAAGCTTCTGGTTGCAGATGTTGTAAACCCTACAACAACAAAAAAAAACACAACAAACAAAAAGACTGAGTGAGATGGTGGCACATCATTTCCTGTAGCTATTTTCCTACCCAAAATGCTGAACAAGGCAACTCCAAGAGTTCCAATTACTTCTCTCACTTCCTACATTTTAGCCAATGACCTCCCCCTACACGAGCAAGTCTTGCTAGCCAGATCCCCTTGTTTTACTGCAGCCCTGCACACCCCCCTGAGCCCTTCTTGTTCCCATGAGGAGTTTCAGTCAAAGCACAACCCAGGTTGGCTTTCACTAGCAGCTAAGGAAGCCTTCTGGGAGAGGCTTTACGCCCTGTGCCCCCTGCTGCCCTCCTCAGAGAAAACAGGCAGAACATTTAAAAGCACCAAGCTGCACATTTTCATCAGTGAAAACCCAGAGAATTTCCATCTATTACTTTATTACAGAAGCAACTCACTAGGAAAGAACAGGAGTTCAAAACCTGATGATTTACTAATGAAACTAGCCTAACATCAAGCCTGATGTACTGGCTTCTAAGAGTCAAACCTCAACTGGATAACAGTACAACCACTGCTTGAAAACTAGCATTAAAACATCCAAGGCACTGAGCCCTTCTCAGACAAATGCCTCTAGGTCACTCAAATTCTGACCCAAGGTCCCCAGATCCACGCTGTAGAACACAGCAAGCAGCAGGGTGCTTGGACAAGGATATTCCCTTTCAGACTCGTCATCACATCTTCATGGAAGGGCATGCTCAGTGTGCAGTTCAACTATGTCTACATGAGCAGTTCATTCCTGCTGTTCACAAGGCACTCACCTCTCAGGCAGTGGGAACTGGCTGCGGCATGGCTGGCTGTTCCGGTTTGCCACCTTTCTGCTCTGAAATGGGGGTGGTGGGCAAGATCTCTTCTTTGGGTTCCACAATGCTGACATGATCTGGAAGAGGCTTTTTGGGGCCAATCTTTCCACTTGGGTCCCATGGCAACATAATTTTGACTTTGATTCCAAGTACACCTGCAAAAAGGGACAGAACATTAAAGACTTGCTCATTGGACACAAAGTTACAAAAGTAAGCTATCTGCACCAAAACCATCTCTCAACAACTCTGAACTGATGGAAGCTAATTAAGTGATAAAGCTTAAAAATCTACTTAATGTATATTTACATCAGTGTGTTTATATCTATTAAACTCACTGCCTTTGCTAACTGCAGCCTGGAATGACTACAATGAAAACATTCTATATCCTCAATTTAAACCCTGTTTTTTTCTGGGATAGCCCAGCTGGCCAACTGCACCACATTCTGATATCCCTTCTCAGACAAATGCCTCTGAATCAACCAATGAGGAGGACATCCTGCCCAAGGCAGCCTTAGCACAGCACCACAGAACATGGCACTGACCAGGCTGTGCTGGTACAAGGACATCCCTTCTGACTCGTCATCGTATCATCACTGAAGGGAGGACAGAACAAGTTTGCTTATGCTAATCTTTTTAAATCTAGTGCTCTGAAATGCCTACTAAGATGCAGAAGTCACTTGCGCTTTACTGGGAAAGCACAAGGGGATGAAAGCTGCCTTGTCTGGTTTAGCTGGAAGACTTGAAAGAGTGCAGCTATAGTGGGAAAGCTGTCAGTGATGCTTGCTTTTTTGTTGGTCTGGTTTCCCTGGGAGCCAAGAGACAGAATCCAGCAGCTCTTGAACACAGTCACTAAGTGTACCTGTAAGGTGTTTTGCCACCAGGCTCAGAAGCCACAGAACACAAAAGAGTATCTGGAAAATCTGCATGTTGTTAAGTGGAAACTTCAATCCCCACTAGCAGCAAAAGCAGACTGCCCAGAGTGAGCACACAAAATCCTGCTGTCTGCTGAAGGACTTTTCTCCATTTCCCACCCACATAACAAATGCAAATAAAGGTCTACTTCAGATCTAGTGTGCAAGCTCCACTAGTGAGAATTTGCTTGCAGGAACAAGAGAAAACAGATCTTCTGAGTCAGAACACCCAGGGACAGCACAACTGAGATACTCCACAAGATCAGAGGTGCACCAAAATGTAAGTTACCACCTCACAGATGAGTGACAACTTCAGCCTGTAAGCACAGAGTGCACTGGGTTTTAAACAGTTAATGTACAGTTCACAGAATCAAGAACAGCCTGGGTTGGAAGGGACCTCAAGGATCACGAAGCTCCAACCCCCCCCCACCACACGCAGGGCCACCAACCTCCACATCTCACAGCAGCCCAGGCTGCCCAGGGCCCCATCCAACCTGGCCTTGAACACCTCCAGAGATGGACGGGGCACCCACAGCCTCTCTGGGCAGCTGTTCCACCACCTCACCACTCTCTCTCTAAACAACTTCCCCCTCACATCCAACCTCCATCTGCCCTCCCCCAACTCCAAACCATCTCCCCTTGTCCTGCTGTTCTCTCCCCTTCCCAAGAGCTGACTCCCCTCCTGTCTGTAGGCTCCCTTTAGGTCCTGCAGGCTGCAATGATTCACCCCACAGCTTCTCTTCTCCATGCTGAACCAGCCCAGCTCCCTCAGCCTGTCTTTGTAGTGGAGGTGCTGCAGCCCTCTGATCACCTTTGTGGCTCCTCTGGCCCCTCTCCAACAGCTCCCTGTCTTTCTTGTGCTGGGGGCTCCAGCCCTGGACACAGCACTGCAGATGGGGCCTCATGAGGGCAGAGCAGAGAGGGAACAAGAGCAGAGTAGAGAGGGAGCGCCAGCGACTGAGAGCTGCTGGCTCCAAAGCACTGATACAAGAGGCCAACAGAGCTGCAAAGGAATCTGCATCCCAGCCACTCACCTTGCCGGAGCAGGACGTGACGCACAGCTGTGTCGACGTAGTAATTCACTGGGTCTCCACTGTGGATCATCAGACCATCCACAAACTTCATGGACTTGGCACGCTGACCCCTGAGTTTGCCAGACACAACGACCTCGCAGCCCTTGGCACCGCTCTCCATGATGAAGCGGAGGACACCGTAGCAGGCCCTGCAGGCAGGGAGTAAAAAAGAGCCACTGCATCAGTCCCACTGGTTTGGGATATCTCTGCCAAATCCAATGGCATTTTGCAGCCATTTCAAACCCAAACACATTTTAACATCTGCCTCTTACAGTCATGCAACCCAAGCTCTGCCAGCGCTAGACCAAAGAGCAGAAAACTTCACACTGTTTTAGCACTGTCAAATCAAGCCTTACAGGTGTACTGTGAATTATGTACGGACCTTGTGGAGCTGTGAGCACAGTGACAAGCACAAGCTCTCTGGCAGCCAACCCACCCACATCAGGATTGCAGCCCCTATCCCTTCTCAGACAAATGCCTCTAAATCATTCAGTGACAGGATGCTCCTGCTGAAGAACCACAGGCAGCAGCACAGAACGTGATACTGCAGGGGCACCACTCAGCAGGAACCATCCCTTCTGACTCGTCATCTTATCATCACTGAAGGGATCTGAGAAGCAAGGCCACTGTCACCTGAACTGTGATTCAGCCACGAGGCTTGAAATTGTGTTTTACTCCTCCATCCACCATTCATTCACAAACAAACGTGAACTTCATGCACATCAGTCACACAACTGCTAATCTTCATCTGATCGACTCTTTGAAAAGGTAGATAACAGCAGGACAAGGGGAAAGGGTTTGGAGTTGAGGGAGGGCAGATTGAGGCTGGATGTGAGGGGGAAGTTGTTTAGAGAGAGAGTGGTGAGGCGGTGGAACAGCTGCCCAGAGGCTGTGGATGCCCCGTCCATCCCTGGAGGTGTTCAAGGCCAGGTTGGATGGGGCCCTGGGCAGCCTGGGCTGCTGTGAGATGTGGAGGTTGGTGGCCCTGCGTGTGGTGGGGGGTTGGAGCTTCGTGATCCTTGAGCTCCCTTCCAACCCTGGCTGTTCTGTGATTCTATGACCTAATCTAGGAATTTAACATTTATTATGGAATACAGTGTCAAGCAATTACTACCAAAAGTAACTGTACACTAAATGAAAAGCTTCTATCTATCACAAAAGCTAACTCCCCTCTGCAAGCAGAGCATCAGTAGATGACATTTTCATATTCAAGACATCTCAAGTTGCTAAGCACTACCCTGAAGCACTACTGGAATCCTACAAAGCCTCACTGAGGCATTACATTCAACGTGCTCTACTCACCGACGCACTGCTAAGCCTCCCAGAAGCTTGTACCTCAGGGACTCTGCCTGGGCGATGGCACACAGACCTCTGGTGGCCACCTTCTCGGCATAGAGCTGAAAAAAATTAAGTAGCAAACTCAGAAACACCTTTATTTCTAGATGATTTTCAGGAAATGGAAGTCAAGAGCTTCATACCACTCCACAGCCCATCCCTCAGACCCAGGCTTACAAGCAGAAGCTGGATCTTCAGACGTGAAGACACAGAACCTGAGAACCAGAGCTGGGACACCGAGGTGCACTTAATCTAACATCCCTGATAGCCAAAGTCTGATAGCTGAGAAGGAGATCTTCAGAAACCACACACACAACAGCACCAGAGCTAATGATACAAATGCCTGAAGAGTTACTAAATAGTTTCTGGAGATAACCAGCAGTTGTGTACCGTGATCCAGCAACACTGCTTGAGTAGAAATAAAAGTGAAGGGCACCCCAAACCACACGTCCCCCCTCTCACAAATTATTTTGGAGGGAACTACTAGCAAGGCCACCAGACTTCAACCATTAAAAAGGCATCAGGGAAATACTGTTACCTCTATTGCCTAATTCATTCAGTATCACACAAAAATCTCAAAGATAGTTCTGCACCTGAACAGCTTCTTTCTATGGCCAAAAGCATTAAGAATTTAATAAGGGCAATTGCAATGCATCAATTCCAAAAACTATGCTGTTAGATTGACCTCTCACCTCAATACTGGCACAGAAATATTCCCTCCAAAACATTTTTAGAGAAACGTAACAAGTTTTACCTGCTTCTGTGCTCTTACTTGCTTGGAAAGCAAAGAAAACCAGACAAACTGAGATCACTCAAAATAGCTGACAGCAAAGCGATATTCCTCTTTCACTGCAACACTGTTTTGTGAGAACAGGTAAAATATGCCCCAAGTTATCCCGAAGTCAAATTGCCTCTCAGCTGAAGCCATCCAAACACACACAGCCCACAGCACAGCCCACTGAGAACTGTTTTAACTGAGGCAGTTTTACCTCGACGCTTCCCTCGGGGAAGCCAAACCTCTTCTGCACAACAGCCGTCAGCTCCCGGATGCGACGTCCCTTTTCACCCAGCACATTCTGGGTTCTGGGGGGGAAACAAACAAACAAACACAGTATGATTGAGGGAGTGTCACCATGTCAGAGCCTGCAACCATCCCAAGGAGCTTCCAGACTGAGCAGCTAACCTTGCTCAGGCTGGTGATTAGCAGGGGTTGTAACACCGCTGTTTTACTAAAGCATCTTCTTCCCAAATACCTCAGCCTAATAACGTCTACCAAACTTCAGCTACACCCCTTAAAGACTTGCACAGGGTTCCTAAGTGGACAGCAGTGTTTTGGTTACCTGGTGGCAAGGATGATAATCTCAGTCCTGGTTGGAGTGACCCGGACTTCTACTCCAGAGTACCCATCTTCAGCCAGTTCACGAGTCAGAAACTCATTCAGTTCAGCTTTGAAGATGCCATCAGCGACAAACTATGGAACAAACAGACCAAGACTGTGTAAGTACTTCATCCCTCCCCCCAAGAAACAAAAGAATTTGACATTTTAAGTCTGGGTCCCCGGCCTGTCCTGCAGTCTGACAGCTTCTCTCTCCCAGCAGAGAAAACAGAAGTGAGGGTGAAATAAAAGCATCCTAAAGCTCCCAGTGATAAATCACCTCCCGTAAAAGCCAACACTAAAGCCTGATTAATGCCCCAGAACAGCCACAGTTCAGGACAAACAGTGAAATATCTCATTTCTATGTCTTGCAGAGGTACTCTGATGAAGTGTGAGTTTGGATGAACTCACTGCAGAACTCGTATCCCCTAAGCAGCCCCACAGGTGCCTCAAACCCTGCTAAGTCTCCTAAAGTGCGTCCTAAGCAAGTTTGCTGATGGCACCAAGCTGAGTGATGTAGCTGACACAGCAGAAGGGAGAGATGGCGAACAGATGGACCTGGACCAGCTGGAAGAGTGGGCACACGTGAACTGAAGAAGGTTTGACAAGTTCAAGTGTTGGATTGGGGCAATCCCAGATAAGAGCACACACTGTGATAAGGACACTTTAAGAGCAGCCCTCTCAAGAAGGGTGTGGGGGTTCTGGTGGAGAAAAGCAGGACAAGAGGCAGCAGTGAGCACTCACAGCCTGGAAGGCCAACAATTCCCTGGGCTGCACCAACAAAGGGGGCAGTGGGCAGGGACTGTCCCCCTGTCTGCCCTCGTGAGGCCCTGTCTGGAGAACTGCATTCAGGCCTGAGCCCCCCTGCACAGCAGGGATGTGGGACTGTGAAATGAAATCCAGAGGAGGGCATGGGGATGCTCAGAGGATGGAGCACCTCCCTATGGAGACAGGCTAAGGGAGCTGGGGGTGTCCAGACTGGAGAAGGGAAGGCTGTGAGGAGACCTCCCTGCTGCCTTCCAATACTTGTGCAGAGTTTCTAAGCAGGACAGAAAATGACTTCTTACATGGTCTGTCAGGGACAGGACGAGGGAGAATGGTAACAGACTAAAAAAAGGAAGATTTAGGGTAGGTGTGAGGAGAGAATCCTTGACTCAAAGGGTGGTGAGGTGCCGGCACAGCTTCCCAGAGAGGCTGTGGGTGCCCCATGTCTGGAGACGTTGGAGGCCAGCTTGGGTGGGGCATGGGCAGCCTGGTCTGGTGGGGGACAACCAACCCAGGGCAACAGCTGGGACTGGGCTGGGCGGGTTTGAAGGCTCCTTCCGACCATTCTAACGGCTCCACGACAAGTCAACGACAACCCGCGCTCTGTGCACGCAAACACAGCCTCGCTAAACCCAAACTCCACATCATAAAACAACGAAAAACCACTTTCCAGCCCTGCCCTGCCACCCCTCAGCACAGCACACGGAAGCTCAGGGCCCCGTGTGCGCCCCACCCGCGATCCCTGAAAGCAATTCACGTCTCCCCGCTCCCCGCGGCCCAGCCAGGCCCCGCCGCCGCCGCCATGTTCCCCGCCGGGCCTCGAAGCCACATCCGCCTCCATCCTTCCGCATCTGCCGCCATCCCCTCTTCGCCACCCCACCCCGCTGAACTCCGAGGCCGCTCCCAGCGCGTCCCCGCCGATATGGAGGCGCCCCGCGGCCGCGGAGCGGAGGAAGGCCGCCCTTACCTTGCGCTTCTTGGAGATCTGCACCGCCATCTTGAGCCGCGCCGCCCGGCGGAAAGAGGGCCTACTTCCGGGGGAAGGGCTATATCAGCCTTCCGCCGGCCCCCATTGGCTCGTCGCGATCACGTGGGTATTGACGCCGGGGTCGACGGGAAAAGTAGTCTTCCTTGCGCCGCCATGTTGGGGAGGATTAACCCTTCCCCTTTCAGCGCGTACTGCCGCCCCGCCAGGCTGCCGTCAGCGCCCTCAGTCGGCATTAAAATGGCTGCAGAGCCGACCTGAATGCAGCCGGGCGCTGACAGGGTGATAACTCACCCAGATGTATCACAGCATCACAGCACGGCTTGGGTTGGAAGGGACCTCAAGGATCACGAAGCTCCAACCCCCCAC
>JAPSGF010000279.1:0-36300 GCA_035772895.1 Perdix hodgsoniae | reverse complement strand
AGGGGGTTGGAGCTGGGTGAGCACTGTGCTCCTCTGCAACCCAGGCCGTTCTGTGATTCTATGATCAACACCTCTGCAATTTCAAATCGGCAACACTGGAAGTTTTGCACCACAACCTCCCTGAGCTTCGTCTGCTAATTGTTCCCAAAGCATGGGAGCCCGAGCCACCAGCCCGACTGATTGGAGAGCTGGCCTCATTAAATCCCCCCATTAACTCTGATAAATTGTTCACAAACAGGTCCATCACTCAGACATTTCCCTTTGGGCATCTGCCCCGCTAAACAAGATTTTGCTTCACTGCCTGAATTCACTTAAAGGCACATTAGTAAATAATTTAGACTTCCTTTAAAAAACAGGAAATGAAATAAGGGATGCTCGGCGTGCTATTTAGCTGGAAATTGTTCAGCTCTTTACTATTTAATGAACTGCCTGGCTGCTAACAGAGGTCATTCCAGCAGCTCACACCCTGGCCCTACAGCTTCACCCGCCTCTGTGCGAGGTCCGTAAATTGAAACCTTAATGGGCAGCTGGAGAAGAGCAGTGTGCCCTGCTAGTATCATCTGAAACCCATCAGCGTAAGTAAGTGATTCTTAATCAGCTTTCAAGCTTCAGGAGAAATAAGCCGAGGGCAGGAGGAAGCTGGTTTCCCCTGCTCACTGCTCCGTACGATGCTTTATCATAGAATCATGGGATGGTTGGGTTGGAAGGAGCCTTAGAGCCCATCCAATTCCAACCCCCTGCTGTGGGCTGGGTGCCCCCCACAGCCTCGGATGCCTCCAGGGATGTGGCACCCATTGCACTGGTGCTTCTCCAACAGATTTTACGCCCCACGCCTCCCTACGTGCAGCACAGCCCCTATTACTCACCTTTTCCTTCCCCCCAGGAGCCGTGCTCCTGTCGTTCCTAACCAGCAGCCCTAACACAAAGCTCTTTGTCCATTGTTCTTCACCCAAAGTTTGGGAAACACTGCATCACGGCGAGGTCTATAAATAAACATTAAAAATACTTTTTCCCACCCTCCCTTCTGGTAATGGAAAACGTCAGCCCTGGCCGCAGCTCCAGCAGGACTGACATGCCACGTCATTTGGAGACGATCCTGGAGGCGCCACGCGGGGCACCGACTGCTGGTGCCAGGCTTGGGGGTGTTGAACCGACCCGCTTCCCTTCTTTTTAGTGGTGAACGAAGCAGCCGGCACTGCTCTGCAAGAAGCACAGGATCCTCTGGGTTTCTCCTCCTGGCTTCCTCCCACAGAGCCGCCCTTGGCCACGTCCATGCAATGCTGTGTGATGGTGGGAGCAAAACTTCTGCAGACCCAGAGACGCTGTGCTGTGGGGCTCGGTGGCCACGTCAGGCTCCTCCAGGGGATGCTGTGAGCTCCACTGGAAAAGATGCAGATGTGGCATCCAGGGAGAGGGTGGGCACGGTGGGGGTGGGCTGGGGTCGGACTGGACGATCTTGGAGCTCTTTTCCAACCTTTTCCATGACTCTGTGATTCCGTGATCGTGCCCTCCTTCATTTAGCTGGAGCAGACCGTGCCCTCCTTCAATGCAGCCCTCCAGAGGCAGCAGCACTTGTATCCATGAAGCCCTGGCTTCAGATGCATGAAAACATCCCTTCCTTTCATGCTATTACAGCCGAATGACAAAACCCCGGATAAAACTGCAGCCGAATCGACAGCCTGTGTATAATGAGGCCATCAAACACCAGACACTGAGGCTGGGTGACAGCAAGTTGGCCGCACTGAGGCAATTTAACTGCCAGTGCAGCCTCTATAAACATGCAGCACCTACAGCCACTGCTGTCCTCGGCCCAGGCGCGCAGCCACCTTCCAGATGGATGGATGCACTGCTTTAAAGATCTGAAACCCGCTGGCACGGAATCACGGAATGGCTTGGGTGGGAAGAGACTGTACAGGTTATTTATGGGAGCCCAGGGATTTGGAGGCTGGAGGATTTTCCCTGTTTGAGGAATGAGAGGAGCAGCGTGCATCCCAGCCTGACTGCAACACGGTGAATGAAAGCAGAGCTGCTGATGGAAGATTCCAGATGGGGAGCAACAGCGTGCAAGGACTGAAAGGACCAAAACCCAGCAATATTTGCTTTGTCTGAGAGATGCTGGACTCTCTGCACTTCACGGAGCCGACCATCCAAGAGGATGACACCTTTGAAGGGTGGAAAGCAGAGCCATAGAACAGCTTGGGTTGGACCTTAAAGATCATCCAGTTCCAACCTTAAAGATCATCCAATCCCATCTCCCAGCACCGGTGATGTGGCCAGCCCCTTCCAACCTTAACGAGCCTATGATTCTAATGGCCCTTAACAAGAGGATAGGCTGAGCACTAATGGGGCAGAATTCTGAGCCCTGTCCCCCAGCAGAGCCTCGGGGCTGAGCCTGCCCTTCACAACAGGTGATCTGCTGGTGGTAACTGGGGTCTGCCAGACTGGACAGCCCCCATCAGACGCCACCGTGGGCAGGATGCTGCCTGCATGGGGACGGATGTGATGACACAGCAGTCAGCCTGAGCACAAGGTTATTTTCAAGGACATTAAGCGGAGCCCTCAGAAGCCAGCTTGCAAGGAAGAGCAAAAAGACACCTGACCGGAATGCTAAAACAGAGCTGAAAACTCAGCACATTGTCTTTTTTTTTTTATCTTTAAGGAAAGAGAGCTCAGTCCGGTGGTAGTGGCTATTTGCTGTAGGAAACAAGCAGATTTAGCAAAAATATCAGATGACTGCCACCCAGAAAGCTCTTATTTTCAGCATCGCAGCTACCCACATCTCTACACAACCTTCCAGCTGCAGTGGCACACAACTGTTTTGCGGAGGCTAATAAATAAATGAGAGCTATTTACAAGCCCGCTTTTCTGTAGGAATAATACCCCTCACATCCCAGAATTATCTCCATCCACGTCTGGCCAGGACTTTGAATCAATAAACCGTCCCCTCATCCTCGGATTAGCTCAGATCATTCTGACAGCAGCGGCAGCACTTCTCTGCTATTCTATCCCCCACAGCCAGCAGGACGAACACGAGATCCCCTCGTTATGAGGGCAGCAGTTTGCCCTGACCCAACAGAGCACTGTGCAGCACGCCGAGAGCCAGGAGCGGCCCTGGCTCCTGTTCCAGCAGGCAGACCTGCAAAGCCAACAGCAGTCGAAAGCCAACGAGTGCAAGACGTTGGCGACGTGTGGGCTGAGTGAAAGGAGATGACACCGCTGCAATTACCGGCACATCCTTGGCTGCTTTTCTCCGCTGCAACCCCTCAGAAGTGGTGGCGAAGTCCTTCACGCTCCGTCCTGCAGCGCCCAGCCTCACAGCTCCCAGGGCTGCATCCTGCATTGCTCTTGGCTTCCACTCCGGGTCTACTCCACTTCACCACCAGTGGCAAAGTTCAGAACGTGGAATTCCTCTTCTGCTCAGAAGTCTGATTGATGTTGATTATGTTTTGTCTTTGGGGTTAAACTGGAATATTTACAATATTATTTTCTGTGAAAGTTAAAAAGGGCCAGAAGAACAGAGGCAGATGCAGCGCATCCTGGATGACGGGATGAGCGGCGATGGCCTCATGTTGTGCCTGGGGAGGGTCAGGTTGAATACTGGGGAAAATTCCTCCTCCAGAAGAGCAGCCAGGCACTGGCACAGACGGCTCAGGGAGTGGGGGAGGTCACCATTCCTTCTGGGAGTGTTCCAGAACCCTGGGGATGTGGCGCTGAGGGATGCAGTCAGCGGGCATGGCTGGGTGGGCTGGGGTTGGGCTGTGGATCTGAGAGGTCTTTTCCGACATAAATCATTCTGTGATTGTGTGAATCTCCACTGCAGGGGGAGAAGCCCAGCGGGACTGAATGCTTCCTGGCTCTGTCCCGGTCTGCACAGTCCGAGTGCTCTGGATGTAGGGGAGCTGGCGAAGGGACCCACTCTACCCCAAGGATTTGCACAATGCAATGGATCATGCCTCTCTTTTCAGAAACCAGGATATTCTTATGAAGGCAGGCTTGAAATTAATACTATACATCATATTCATATAAGAAAAAGCACCTTTGTAGCCACACTTTTAATCATCAGCCTCTCCTATCTCCTCGGGCAAGTGTATTCAAGTGAAGCCAAGGTTGCTGCTGTTTCCTACCCACCCCTGACAGCCGCTCATCCCATGGTGCGGGCGCCTGCAGACAGACTGCCCTCCTTCTGTCCTTCCCCCGTTCTGAGGCCGTCCTCCTGGAGAAGCTCATTAGTGCAGTAATTTGCCCATCACGCGGAGGTGAAGCTGGACTGGGACCACTCTGCAGAACTCAGCTGAGTTCAGAGAAGACGAATAGCTGTGCAGTGGGATTGAAGGAGCTGCTGTCAGCATTCCCAATGCACCAGGGCCTGGGAGTTCATTTGTCTCTTAAGAAATGATGGGGAAAAAAAAAAAAAGAAAAAAAAAAGAAGCCATTGCACAGACAAAACCAATTACAGAAGAGCAGAAATGTCCCTTGCAGCAACTGTTCTTAAATTTGCATTAAGAAAAATAAAATCTAAAACAAACAAAACATCTTTTTGGAGTTTTTTTTTTTACACTGGAAGAAAAGAGCAGTTTCAAAATAGAATGGCACTTCATCACAGAGCTAAAGTTAACCTCTGGGCAGTGCCAGCAGTGCTCTGGGTGTGGAGGTGACTCAACCTCTTCTTTCCAGTGAGCCAACTAATTGCATTCCCGTCCTCATTATGGACTTAGAATGAAAATGGTGCATTCCACGGCAGTGAAATCCCACAGGTTGAGATGGAGCCATGCACTGCATTCACTGTCTGGACCCAGAGGCAAAGCCATGGTCTGAGTCCAAGCACTGCACGTCCTGCACCTGCAGCAGCACCAGCACACGGCTCCAGGCACAGCACCGCATTCAGGAGAACCAGAGCAGCCTGAAAGCGCCTGGGGCCCTCAGCTCACCTGTTCCCATTCCCTGCAGTGAACAGGGACAGCCACAGCTCAGAGCCCCTGACCTTGGGTGTCTCTGCACACACAAATGGCCTCTGAGTTGAACTGCTGAGCGACTATTGTGCTTATGTGCAGACCACAGAAATCTCATCTGTTCCAGCTCAGTGCCACTAACGACCTCCCCGGTGTCACTGCAGTGCGTGTCTTTTCTGGATGCAATCTGTGCTTCTGCAATGCAGAGGTTCCTGTGCTACGGTGATCCTTCCACCAGATCTATGATGCTCAATCCCCCTGGGTTGCACTGCGAGCAGGAGACTGCTTGGTACAGCGAGCACGTCAGCATTTTCCTTTCTGCGTGTTTTATTGTCTCATTTGCTGCATCCCCGTCCGCCGTAACTCTTCTTTCTTTTTATCCCTTCTTTTCTCCTTCTGGCTTTCTCTGACCAATCTCTCTGCATTCCCCAGCTCACCTCCCAGCCAGGTGCAGGGGAGCAGCGGGCAGCAAACGTCCTTCCAGCCCTCCTGGTGTTTGTATGCAGTGTGGTGGATCTGCAAGTGGAGGGACAACGGGGCAACCCTGCAGCAGCACCTGCAGCATCGCCCGCCGCGTTGCACTGAACGCTTCCACGAAAGACTGTTTCCACGAATAGAGCACTTGAGGGGGAAGAGATTTTCCTGGCGATCACAAGAGCTGATGCAATCGCCTGCACAGGCGTTGGCTGCAGGGTGTGAGCTGTGGCACAGCACAGGGGAATGGGAAACTGCAGGAAGGAACGCAGGGCGGGAGGAGCATGAATGGATATAAAAAGCAGAGATTCCTCAAAGGGAGAGGCTGTAGGAGCTCAGGGGAAATGGGATAACAGGTGGGTTGGAAGACTGGAGATTAATCCAACACTGATGCGCTGGGGCCAACAGCGCTGCATCCCCGCGCCGAGCATCATTCAAACAGCATCACACAGCCGTGTGCTCAGCTGAGAGCACACTGAAAGCCCAGACTTTACCTCATGGAACAACACCCACCTGTGGGACG
Organism: Perdix hodgsoniae; assembly: GCA_035772895.1. Taxonomy (NCBI): domain Eukaryota; kingdom Metazoa; phylum Chordata; class Aves; order Galliformes; family Phasianidae; genus Perdix; species Perdix hodgsoniae. Next base: position 30,354 of record JAPSGF010000279.1, on the reverse strand, counting down.
CTGAAGGGAGCAGAGCCTGGCACTGGTGGTTGCATGGGAGAACAGCACTGGGTGCCACAGCACAGCGAGATCAGTGTGTAAGGTGTGTGCTGCATGGGAAGGGCTCCTCACGCAGCAGCCAGTCAGCACCATGAAGGGACAACCACGTGGGAGAGTTATTATCAATCACTCTCCCCTTGGTGCAGTGATCCTAATTGCAGAAAGGTCATTAAGCAGTGATTTCGAGAACTGGAGCTCTGTTGCCGGCTCTCCGTTTCTGGCACTGTTTTGCTCCTCGTATAAATACCACCTCGAAGTGACACCTGAGATTGCTTTAAGCATGTGGGTGAAAAGCAAAAGATCTGAACTTCTGCGTAGAAGGGTAATAAACCAGAAAAGGTTACCCAGAAAAAAACTCATGGGAAGGAAAAGAGGCTGCCCCCATCCAGGCAGGGGTTCAGGAACCACGGAGATGCGGCACTGAAGGACGTGGTGCAGTGGGAAATGCTGGGTGGTGCTGGTGGATGGCCGGACTGGACGACCATGCAGGTCCTTCCCAACCTTGGTGGCTCTATGACTCTCCGAAGACATTCAGCAGTGCCTCGTATCGGGGCAACGCCGGGGATTTAGTTCCACTTTTTTTATTATTCAACTTTTTATACATAATAAATACAAACTTTTTACAGCCGATAGAAAGAAAGCATTTGCACCGATGCTTTCAGTGTACTGACACTGTACACGATGAGACGTCGAATACATGCCCTGTATGAAGAAATCATAGTTAAAAGGAGGCATATTTGTACAACTTTTTCCTCTTTTTTTTTTTTCTTTTTTAAATAAAATTAGCAGCTCTTGCAGAAAATATTTTAAAATACAACTAAAGAGACATTAAATAACACTTTTCTGAAGTCTGAAAGTCCGCGTATGGAGGACACAAAGAAAACAACTGGCCGAAGGGATGGAAGGTGGGCACTATGGCAATACTTGCTTTTCTTCTGCGCTGTGAAGCTTTCGACGTTTTTGCAAACAGTTAAATCTTAATAAAAACTTTTTTTTTCTTTTCTTTTTTTTTTTAAACTTAAGAACAAGTTTGATAAACACGTAAAAAGACCTCAAACAGATCAACGGGACAAGAGGTGTGAAAGAATAAGACTTCACTGGACAGTCAGCGGTTCCAGAACCCACCAAGGAGCTCTTTTCTCCCAGTGGCCACTGGGGAAGGAGGTGGGCAGACTTGGAGATGCAGCCCAGGTGGGGCTCACAGGAGGTGCACAGCTGACGAGAAAATCTGCTTGGACGATTGCTGTCAATGCAGCCTCAAAGAGTAGCCCTTGGAACTCAACTAAAGGCAGAACTGTTACTGGCGTAGAAAAAAAACCGACACGTAAAGAGTGCACTCAGAATTCACAGAAGGGAAAACAGCCTTGTGATGCCTGAAGCTTTCATCTGATGGGTGATGCTCTTCCAACAACAGTTCACTGCTCACAGATGAACAACAACCTGCTTTCATCTGCTCCTCCTCTCTCCTCTGACCATTCCTCCCATTTTCTTTTGAACAACAACAAAACCGAGTTTCCTTTCCAGAGGTTTAAAAGTCGTTTTGATATCCTCTCTCTCTCTATTTGCTGTGAGAGAGGAATTTGGGACCGCAGCCTCAGCAGCAGCCCGGAGGTCTGCAGACAGCAGGGAACTCTGCAGCTGTGTGAGGCTCCTTATGGGGCTCAATGCTACGGAGCCATCCAATGCAGAACCTAAATACGGCAGGTACGTACGCGACACGTAACCTAACTCCAGCCAGACGGTTTGGTGACAGAGATACACTGCTAACATGGGATAATAAAGAACGTGGCGATAACTGGGACGAGAGTGAGCCAAACACTTAAAAAACAAAACCTCCAAACTCTGTTAAGGAAAAAAAAAAAAAAAAAAGAAGAAGCTCAATTTCCAGATCTAGACAAAAATCTCACTTCTCTACCGGTCGGTTTATGCTATGGAACAAGATGTTGCTACTAATTCAGCACCTCCGTATTAGATACTCTATTACTAAATGTACTGCATAAATATTAATACAAAGAACATTTAGTTCTGCTTAACTGTTAATTATTGAAGAGGTGTGCATTAATGTAATTAACGCTGTATGATCTGCATCACTTTTCCTTACCTATAAGATTATTCTCCTGTTTCTTCCTTCCGCGAGGGCGTAAAAGAGGAGCCAGCCTCTCCTTACACTCATTTTTCAGTTCCCTTTTTCACTCCGTTAGATCTGATTAATACCTAATCAGAACAAGCAATGCTACTTGAAGAATGGACAATCTTTAACACATTCCTATGGCAACAGTAATATACTGTACTAACGCACGTGATGGAAGGGCGCTGCGACTAGGCTGCAGCAGGAGGCTCCTTCTCAGCCTCCGTATAAAAATGACCATCTTCAGCCAAGAGAGAAACCTGCTCGGTGCCCGTCCTCCACTCGCTGCTCGGCCCGCCCGGGTTTGTGCTAAGAGAGGAAGAATGATGTATAGAAAGCAAAACAAAACAAAACAAAAAAAGGCACAACATATTTTCATGACCGTGGGAAGGAGTCCACCACGTCACCGTCCCCAAAAATCCTCCCTTATCTCTTGCTCTATTCGAAGTCTTCATCATGCAAAGGTGCCTAAAAACGAGACCGACCAAATCCCGGGTTTGGTCTTGATTGTAGCACTACTATGGAACGAGTCCAACCGTTACACCAGAGTGATTTCCACGTCCTCAATCTTCTCTGCTGGCCGGCGGTGGTGCTGCTGCGTTGGGGGTGGAGGAGCTGCTCGCACCTGCAACAGGCAGAACCGCCACAAAACTCAGCGTTTCTGAGCTCACACAGAGGTGCAGCCCTGTCTCAGCCCTTGACTTGATGCCAACGTGCAGACCGTGGATGGAAGGTGAACAGAGTGGCTGAAAAGCCCAGCCCCCCCACCTGACCTCGCAGTGCTCAGCCACAGGGTGGGCTTCGGACAGCGCACCTGTACCTTACGTGGGCTGGCAGTGGCAGGAATGCCTTGAGGAACACAAGCAGCTTACTCATATTTAATCAACTGCTGACCTCAATGGCATATACTTGAAATCCAGTGCTATTTTTATACTCTGCCACATCAATGCCTTTCTCACTGCTTTTGATGGAGCACTAAGATAAGCTTTAGCAGTGCCTCGTGGAGGACTTTTATCACATGTTTTCAGAACGCGCCACAGTGACTTGCTATAAAAACATGAATTGTGATTCTGAACACCACAACATCACAAAAAAAAAAAAAAAAGAAATCACAATGTTTTCAAAACATACGTATTTAAAATGCAGCACTGAGAAATCCTTTAAATTAAGACATACGACTGTTGTAGTATCTTGAAAAGACACTCACAAAGTAAACACAAATCTACAAAATGAAAGAGCTGAATCAGTCATTTCACCAGAGAGTGAGATAACTTCCAACTGCTCTGTTCTGCCCTTCAATATTTAATGATGCAGCTATGTAGCTGCCTTGTGTATCTCAGTGAATAAAGCTAACTCACTGACTGCTGGAATATTCAGAATAGAGTTCTGAATATTCATTCATTCAAAACAAAGCTTCTCCTGCAATTTCATTCATTAAAAGTGCTAGGAGAACACAAGCATTACATCTTAGTGCAGTTTGGTGCCAGACTTTGAAAGCGCCCATCCTTAATTCAGAGTTAATCCTAGCAGATGGACTTTGCAAGACTGAAATGATGAAACGCTGCCCTTCCTTTTCTGGCAAGATGTCCCCAGCTAGGCAGCAAAGGCAGCACAAAAGACAGGGAACATCACTCTTAAGTAGCTTTAATTCAAAATCCTTAAATCAATCTGCAAATAAATGTAACCCCAAAATGTAACTGCAGGTGACGTCCAACTGCAGCCAGCACATGGCGTGGCTGGGAACTCAGCCTCTGGAAAAAAACCAATGGTACAAATCATATGATTAAACTGTTCTGACATTTATTCCCGAGCTCTTCCGTCGTTGTGCACAGCAGTAATACATGTGGCAACAACAGAACTAATCTCCCAAAGCCTGCTGTAAGTTTATTGACTAACGCCTACAGAAGAGATGTAAAATCCTCCTCCCAGGTCAGATTTCACCATCCATGAAAAAGAGGCATGAAGGTATTACAACCATAAAGGCAGATCCAGAAGGGCAGCTTAGATAAAAAGGGGACAGATAAGACTCAAGGTCACCTGTAAACCCAGCCAGGACTTACTGTTTGAACAAGAGCAGCTTTGTTTTGTTCCAGTGCCCACTTATCTCAAATAGCTCTCGCGTCCCATAGCTTTCTCACACATCTACAGTATTATCAAAGAGGTGTGGACAGACCTTTCCTCACACCATTCTTCTGTGACACTGTATTACTGCAGGCAGCAGTGGGATTAGCAGAACACAGAGCCAAACGAGCAGGTGCTGAACCCCAGGCCACAGGAACTGCAGTGCTCTGAGTGCCCCTGCCCCCATCTCCCCAGGCTGGTGATACAAACTGGCTGTATCACCCCACAGCAGCAACAAAAACCCAGTTTTGAAACTTACAGGTCGCAGTTTGCCGTACGAAGTTTCAGGAGGAAGTCGTGGAGGCTGTGAGAACCCAGGGGACTCTGAGCTGAAGCTGTTTTCTGAAAGGGTTAAGCGACAGCAAATCAGTGCTGAGTGATGGCTGTGTACCAGAAAGTGAACAGAGCACCCCTCACGTTTTCTTCTCTTGCTCAGATTGGACTGAGGGAGACCTTACAGCTCTCTTCAAACTCCTGAAAGCAGGTTGTGCTGAAGGGGGGTTGGCCTCTGCTCCCAGGTAACAGTGATGAGAGGCGATGGCCTTGTGCCAGGGGACGGTCGGGTTGGATATTAGGGAAAACTCCTTCTCCAAAAGGGCAGTCAGGCACTGGCACAGCTGCCAGGGAGTGTGGGGACGTTCCAGAGCTGTGGGGAGGTGGCACCGAGGGATCTGGATAGTGGGCATGGTGGGGTGAGGTGGGGGTGGGGATCTGAGAGGTCTTTTCCAACCTTCATGATTCCATGATTCATGACACACTATGAGCTGACTCTGAAGGGGTAATGTGCAGAGTTTTCTTTTAAAGTTTTCTTTTAAAGTTTTCTTTGCTAGTGGTATACATTACAATACGAGCAGTGTTTACACAACACTGGTGACCTTCAGAAGTCCTATTTTTGTCTCTGAGTGTGGCTTAGAGCCACAGAATGGCTGAGGCTGGAAGGTAACCTGTCCAACTGCTGAGCCAAAGCAGGCTCCACCACAGCACGCAGTCCGGGACCACATCCTGTTGTTTTCTGAGCATCTTTGAGGATGAAGACTTCATAGTCTTTCTGGGTAACCTGCTCCAATGTTTGATCACCTTCTCAATAAAAATACAAAGCAAAATCTTTGTGTGGCATTTTCAGTATTTTAGTTTTTCCTGTTACCTTCCGTCCTCTCACTCCTGAGAGGAGTATGACTCCACCTCTTTCATCCATTTAACAGAATCCTAGAATGTTTCGATTTGGAAGGGACCTCTAATGGTCATCCTGTCCAACTCCCTGCAACGAACTGATAGATCAGGAGGCTGTGGATGCCCCATCCCTGCAGGCATCCAAGGCCAGGCTGGATGTGGCTCTGGGCAGCCTGGGCTGCTGGTTGGCGACCTGCACACAGCAGGGGGTTGGAGCTGGGTGAGCACTGTGCTCCTTTGCAAGCCAGGCCGTGCTATCATTCTATGGTTCTGTGATCAGCTTCCTCCCACAGCATTCTGAGGCTGAACAATGCCAGCTCTCAGCCTTCCTCTGTATGACAGATCCCTGTGCTGGGCTTGGCCACCACGTCAGTGCGTCCTACTGCAAAGTAAGCACTGGGCAGAGGAGGTTGCAACCATTCTGAACAGAGGAGAAGGATCACCTCCAGTCTGCTGGCTGCCCTTCCTACTGCAGCTCAGGAAATGCTTCTTTTACTACTACAACACTCACCGTTAGTCGATGGTGACCTGGGGAAGTACTGGGAGCCTCTTTTGTCCGGGCTGTGGAAGGGGCTGGTGGGAGGCTGGTCGTACAGTGGCAGCGGCGGAAGGGTGTGATTCGCCTTTGGGGTGGGGGACACCTGGTAATGGAGAGAGGTGCTGCTGAAAGCCCGGCTCCTTACACACACCAAGGCGTGGGAAGCCCTCTGAGGACATAGTATGCCTGGAACTTCTGTCTGTTAGAAGTGCCAGGGTCCATTTGGGAAGGAAATGCAAAATGGCAACCCTTAACTCTAACCCTTAACATTAACTCAAATGGTAATCCTTTTACGCTAACCCAAATGGGTAACCCTTTACCCTAAGTCAAATGGTAACCCTTTTACCCTAAGTTAAAAGGGTAACCTTTAACCCTTAACCCGAACTCAAATGGGTAACCCTTACCCCTACCCCAAATGGGTAATCCTTAACTCAAACCCAAAGGAGTAACCTTTAACCCTCCCCCGAAGGGGTAACCCTTAACCCTAACCAAAAAGGGGGACCTTTAATCCTTAACCCTAATTCAAATGGCAATCCTTAACTCTAACCCAAATGGGTAACCCTTAACCCTAAGCCAAAAGGGTAACTCTTAACTCTTAACCCTTAACCCTAACCCACAGTGAGTGGGTACAGTGTCTGTCAAGCGAGCACTGTGAATGTCTCTCTGTTGGTTACCACCAAGGGGCCCAAGACATACTTAAGAGAAGCAAAGTTTGGTCAGAGCAGAGAAGCTCTGAGCACATCCAGGAATGCAGCTTGAATCTACTCGTTTTTCATGGTCTCAAAGAATAAAAATAGTGGGACAATGTCAGTAGGACCTGTGGAAGCCCAGTGTCCAGCACCACAGATAGAGATGAGAATGTGTCTGATTTTCTAATGAAATGCAAGGTTACAGAACTGCAAGGCAATAAATGCATGTGTCAAAAATGACTGTACTACAACATCTGCAGTGTTCTACCTCCCTAAAGTTGAGAAGACACAGACCAGATTTAAGTATGAAAACACTACATTAGGGCTATGGGAGCTTTTTGCAGGGTTCTGTTTGATGTTTCAGTCTGTGCCACGAATTCATTACAAGAAGCAAACAGGATTTTCTCCTTGGCTCATTTCCTTTCCACTCAAATACCTTCCTTTATTCACAAATGCGTTACGTTTGCCAAAACACATCAGTTGCTAATTATTAGGCTGGGTAAGAAGCTAAAAGGTAAGCACTCTTTGTTTTTCTCTTTTTTCAATTGGTTGCTTTTTATCTGCTGAAGAAACAGCAGATCTTTCCAGTCCTGCAAAATCTCCCACATTGGTTGATATCTGTATCACATTTTCGTAACATACAGTACATGAACAGCCGAAGAAAAAGCTCTGGATTGCCAATGTTCATCTAGGAGTGAAAAGGGCTGGTGTGTAGAAGTTGGATTTCCTACAGGAAAATGCCCCAACCAACACCTCCTGTCCCCACACACCTGAATATCTCCAATCCACTGAGTCTCTCCATTTTCTGAGGCTGTCAGTTCTTCAACTAACACCGATGGGAACACCCCAACACGCCCATTGAATTCTCCTTCCCAAAAGCCATCATCATCCTGATTCTCCTTGTTCAAGATGCGGATGATGGCTCCTTCTGGGAAGGACAGCTCGTCATCTGTCTGCCCCTCGTAGTCGTAAAGTGCTTTCACAAAACAGACTGAGGAATGGAAAAAGAAAGAAAAAAAAGAAGGGTAATCAGCATCGGCCTGAGAAAGAAAAACCAACAAGTATGATATACAAAATTGCTGAGTCAAACTATTTTAGTTTTCTCTAATTTTAGTTAACATTAATCACAACTCCATGGGCTAGCCAAGTAAATTATTATACTGATCCTTGCAATTGGAGAGATGGTCATAAAGAACAGACAAAGGTCAAAAATAAGAAACTATTGCGTCCAAATCTGACATGCAGAAGGCACTGAAGAGCAAGCTTTACTCACTATTTCCTTCTCAATGAACACTCACCACTGGAATCTCCATTCAGGCTGCCCGACACCAGGTCAGCCTCTGTGGAATTGTTGGAGGTGTGGGACCGACTGTCCAGTGCAGCAAGGGACTGCAGCATGCTCAGCAGGCTGCTGGATGTTGGGAACTGCAGGTACTTCTCAGGGACATAGCCCACCTGGCCAGCTTTATTCCGTGCCTGCAGATCAAGGACACCAAAGGAGCTCAGCTCTACCCTACCCTACTCCGAGCTTCTGTCCCACAGCCCAAGTTCTAAAAAGTAATAGTGAAAACAGCCTCAGAAAAAGCGATACCTTTACCCAGTCTTCCATATCTCCATCTTCAATCACCTCCAATACCTCGTGTTCCTCTATGGTCAATTCATCTGGCTGAGAAGCCTGAAAAACGTAACAGGAAAAAGAGAAAATGAAAGCATTTTCTTATGACGTGACATACTTGAACTTGAGGGTTCTTCTGACTGCTTTCTTCACTTGAGAGGACTGATGGAAGCAGCTCAGATACCACCCAGCCTATTGAGCCCTATTTACCTTGGTAGCCCTCATTACTCCATCCTCTGCCTGCAGCTGCCTTTGGTAACAAAGAGCTGTGATTCACAACAGCCCCAGCAACACTAGCAGAGGTAAAGAGCACAAATGTGGCTTTTCAGCAAAGCTGTAACTCAGTGTTCCAGGACAAGGAACCAGGCAGGGCTGTTCTGCATGCTTCAGCTTCACACAGACTGTGGGGTCTGCACTACAGGCCCATGCTTCTCACAACTACTTATCAGTTGCAGCTCTTATGTGCTCACCGTGCTATTTGTTTTTGCAATCAGACAGAAATTTTAGAGAAAAAAATATCACAAACCTTATAGGAATAAACGACTTTGCAGGTGAGAGGGTAATTTCTAAGAGTACCAGAAGGACTAGAACTGCTGTCATCAAAGACATCCATGCTGTCCTCAAACTCTTCACCTTCTTCCTTCTCTGCATCAGCATTAATCTATTAAAAGCAAGGACGTTCATCAAGTTAAATGTGAAGTCAAAGCAGACGTCAAACAAAAATAAATGAAGCAATAATAAAATGAGCCGAGCAACACTTTGCATTTGTTGCCCTCCCTGTGCATGGTCTGTATCATAGAATCATAGGATCACTAAGGTTGGAAAAGACCTCTGAGATCACCAAGTCCAACCTGTCCCAGCTGACATCCACAGGACACACTGTGGAATAAGGGTATCGTGTCCATGAAGAGCTGGTTGTGAAAATGCCTCTTCTAGCATATTTTAGTTGGCTGTCCTTGGAGATGCAGAGACCTTGAACCACCCAGGTCCGACCTGGATGTACAGCTTCGAGGAGCAGAAAAAAAGATGCTGAAATGCCATGAGAATTCCCTACAGGAGGGTCTGCAGGACCCCAGAAAGGCTTCCACTGCTGATTCTGGCATCTATACTCTGTTCCATGAACCAGCAACCCAATGGCTGGAAGATGTTACAGTCCTTCATACTTTGAAATATCCACCTCCATAAACCAATTGTGAACTGTGGACTGTGGGTGCCCCATCCCTGCAGGCATCCAAGGCCAGGCTGGATGTGGCTCTGGGCAGCCTGGGCTGCTGGCTGGTGACCTGCACACAGCAGGGGGTTGGAGCTGGGTGAGCACTGTGCTCCTCTGCAACCCAGGCCATGCTATGAATTTTTTGGCTCTGCAGTGCTGCACTTCTACTGTAGAAATGTTTCTTAGAACTGGGCAGTTGGAAGTCATGGTGAAGGCAAAACAAAGCACAAACTCCATAAAAACATCATTCTCTCCTTCTTTTTAAATGAATTCCATATTTACAATGCATTTGATGTTCTGCAAGCAGCACAAAGGTCTCGCAATTACATTACGTGTTACAGCAGCATTGCATTTTCCAGATGACACTGAAATTCAAGATGATGATCAACTTTTTGGGGGCTGTTAAGAGCAGGAAAGAAAAAAATAATTCCTTTCCAAGATTTTGCATTTCATCGTTCTATTGGAAAGTCAACCAACTGGACGGGTAAGGAGACACAGCTCCTTCTGAGTACTGTACCATACAGAGGGACCAAGCCATCAGGGCTGACTTCCTCACCTCCATTGCTTAATTGAAAGTACACTGAGAGCACAAACTGTGACACAAGGACAGCAAGAGCTGCCTTTGGAACGCTAACTGCTGCCTGCTTGCTCTTCAAGGCTGAAGTGAAAGTGCTGCTTGTCTCCGGCCACAGTATTTCAACAATAACTGCACCCTATGTAATTCCTGTAGCAGTTCTAAGAATTCCACCTACAGCTCGTCCTTGCCTGGCCTGCCAAGGTCAACAGCAGTGCCTTCTTACATACAGAAGCTTATATAAGTGTAGAAGGGGAATGTAGGAGTAAGCCTGTAGCCTCCCATGCTGATGGCAGGGGAATGGCATTGGCTGCAGGGCAGAGGGATGGGAGCACCCAGTGTGCCCAGCAGGAGCTGGAAGAGGTGGAGAAAAGGGAGAAGAAAGGGAAAACTGCTGCTACACCCCATTAGCACCCTATCACAGATATGATGGAACTCGAATAAAATCTCAAACAGGTCAGTGAGGGCCTGGCACTGCTGCCCAGAGCTGTGCTGCTCCACGCCTGGAGGTGCCCAAGGCCATGGATGGGACCTTGGGCAGCCCGAGCTGCAGACAGGTATTTAGCACACCTCCAATCACAGAATGGCTCTGGTTGGAGGGGACCTTGAAGGTCATTCATCCCCCCATCCAACCCCCCACAGCTCAGGCTGCCCAGGGCCCATCCTTGGCTTCAGGCACCTGCAGGGATGGGCACCCACAGCTCTGGGCAGCAGTGCCAGAGCCTCACTGCCCTCTGAGTAAAAAACTTCCTCCTCACATCTGACCTAAATCTCCCCTCTTTCATTTTAAAGCCACTTTCCCTTGTCCTATCACTGTCAGACCATGTATAAATTCGCTCCCCCTCTGCTTGGAAGCCCCCTTTAAGTACTGGGAGGGGATGGGGCCATACCAGGTGTGCAGAGCCGTTGTTGGTCACCGAGGGCAGGCTGGCCCAGCGCTCGTTTTCCAGCTCCTCCATCACCTGGTTCATTGCACTTTTTAGCCACGTATCCACGGAGACCCCAATCTGCTTCAGGAGATCGAGACGGGCTTCTGCTTTCAGCTTAATGATCTGCGGAAACAGAAGGGTGAGAATCAGAAATCTCTCAGGATGGCATTTCATTCCTTGAGCCAGATCACACGCTCTCGTTTTATTAAGGGGAGATAACAGCAGGACAAGGGGAAATGGTCTGAAGTTGGGGGAGGGCAGATGGAGGTTGGATGTGAGGGGGAAGTTGTTTAGAGAGAGAGTGGTGAGGTGGTGGAACAGCTGCCCAGAGGCTGTGGGTGCCCCGTCCATCCCTGGAGGTGTTGGAGGCCAGGTTGGATGGGGCCCTGGGCAGCCTGGGCTGCTGTGAGATGTGGAGGTTGGTGGCTTTGCATGCAGTGTTGGGGTTGGAGCTTCGTGATCCTTGAGGTCCCTTCCAACCCAAACCATTCTATACTTTTGTGATTAAGAAAGTAAGTAAGTCAGAAAATAACCCACCAGATCTTTAGGTGTGACTTTCATTCTGCTGACCACCTAAATGCACTAAATTTCTCCTTTTAAACTGGCTGAAAAGGTGACTATAAAACATTCAAACAACGGAGCTGCTCCTGGGAGACATCAGCCATTATTGGCGTTCATTGCATACATGCATTCAGCAGGGAGAAAACAACTCCCATGGGAAAGGCCAGCACCATGCAGCCAGGACACGTTCCCATTTCTGAATGCAACCAGCCTTTAGGTCAATGATTAACACCTATGTAAATAATGGCCACAGAAGCAAGAAATTGTGAAGAAAAAAGATATATTAATCTTCACCACTCTGCTTTGGTCAAGATTGTCATTTGAGAAGTCCAGGGATTGATCCACCAACCAACATGCACACTTAGAAGCCAAAACCTTGCAAGCTCTGACTCAAATTCTGTAAATGTTTACAAAAGCAGTGCCTATGGAGGATCTGAAGGGAGAAGGCTTAGGTGGCTTTAGGGTTTTAGGATGAGTGAAAGAGGCATTTTAACCTCTGTTGATCCTAGAAAGGCAACACTTGATGTTTTCCCTTTTGCCTTTATTTTATACAATGGTTTGTAGATTTTAAAGCTGTAAGAACATGGAAACAATAACTTTGAATTAATAATTAACCTTTCCTTTGGGGAAAAAACATAGCTTCTAGGAATGCTTGTCCAACAGAGAAGTGGATTTCACACTAAATGAAGCTGCACAGACACACTTCTAAACCAAACGCATTAGCAGAGAAGAGTCACACCAAAAAGCTGAAGCTGGGAATGCCAGGCTCTGCATGTAAGCACAACTCTTGTCTGTTAACTGGAACAAAACCCCTTTGTAACCACTTGTGCTTTGAGAGAAGGTGATGGGGAACTCCATGGTACCGAAGGAAAAGGAGCACAGCTCCTGCCCCATATGGATGCTCTCAATTACCTACAGCCCAAATCCCAGAGGAACAACGGCCAGCAATAGAGATGGATGGGTGGGTGGGTGGGTGGGTGGATGGATGGATGAATGGATGGATGGATCGATGGGTGGATAAACGGATGGAGGGATGGATGGATAGAGGGATGGATGGATGGAGGGATGGATGGGTGGAGGGATGGATGGGTGGATAAACAGGTAGATGAGTGGATGGCTGGCTGGCTGGCTGGCTGGATGAATAGGTAGATGGGTGGATGGATGAGCAGGTGGATGAGTGGGTGGATGGATGGATGGATGGACGGACGGATGGATGGATAAATGAATGGAAGGATGGATGGACAGATGGATGAATGGATGGATGGACAGATGAATGAATGTATAGATGGATACTGGATGGATGGATGGGCGGATGGATGATGGCTGGATATCATCCTGGGGCAAAGTAGCCACTCCTAATTTGTCTTCATGTTCTGGTGCTGTATTACGGCGTGAAGACTTTTTGTGTGCCCTCAGCACAAGTTGCACAGAACTGCTCAGCCTGCTTATTATGCTGTTTTACCTTGTTATGCAATTTCCAATTAGCTCAAGTTACGCAACAAACATTAGTCTATGCATGCTGTAAACATTTGTATCTCCTATTAGCTCTCAGCCCGCTGTAAACCATGTTGTTTGTACCAACTTGTTAGCTAAAATAAACAAGCTGCTCCAAGCTCCCTGGTTCTACTTGCTAAGGGTTTTTAAGTCAAGGTATGCAGTAAATGCAGTCGAGCTCCCTCCCTCTATTTACACACAGTACACTTAATATTCAACAAATGCTCATTCCAAACCACAAATGTTTTGAGTTCCATTCCATTGCAGACAAACCATAAAAGTGCTTAAAGTATTAGGTCGGGTCTGTACTTGAAAGATGTATAACACTATTTACAAGCAAATGCATGTTTTTTGTTTGTTTTTTTTTCCCCCTAAATGATTGTACTGGTAGACCAGGGCTAACAGCTTCCTACCTATGCGTGTATATTAAAAAAAAGAAGCCAGAGTGTAATGTAACCTGATTCTGCTCCTTCTGCAGGAACAGCTACATATTCAAAGACATGACTACTTCATTCAAACATCACTATGCCCAAACTGGCCATGGCAAACTACTATTATGATGATGCCAGAAGCTGGAGCCGCAGCTAATCCCTCCATGCAAGGACCCACCTTGCACAAAGGGCACAGCTCCAGCTTGTTCCATCTTCTCTTTTGGTTTTGGTGTGGGAACGGAGCCAGAAAGCCACGCACCAGCACTGAAGACAGGGGATGCTTACAGAAAATCACCAAGGACTGACTGACCTCCGCCAACAGGAACTTGCAGACTTGAAAATATGTTTAACCAAGCGAGCGCTGACATTCCCCACAACACAAAGTGTCTCCAGGAAGGCAGCTGAGCTCCGAAAGCACTGGAATGCTGAAACCCAGCAGTCACTGCAAGAGCTGGATGCTGCCCAGACTGCATTGTTATTAAGCCTCACTGCAGGACAGATATTTTCCTACTTAATAGTGAGATTGCTATTTACTGTTGCTATTTACCAATTACTATTTAATAGCTGAGGTCTGGAATTTCGTTATGTTCATTTAGAACTGTCAGCCACCCACAAAGCTTACCAACAGGGTTTGGGTGGTTCCCACTTCTCTCTGCTCTCCTTCTGCCTCAGCCGATGGCACGTTATAAGAAGATGAAAGGAACAAAAAGTTTACAAAAATATCAATGTTGTTATCTGTTTCTCACATACCTACCCTTGCTCTACATGGAAGAAGAGCTTTGTTTATTTACTGTTCCAGTCTTAATTAAGAGAAGTCTTTAAATCTACAGCTCGCACGAGATGAAGATAAACAACTGCTTTGGAACTCATGGCAACCAAACCCAGCAAGAATACATTACATTCCGTGCCCAGAAAGAAAAGGGGCTATGAGAAACCGAGTGCCCTTTACATCCCACAAACAGCTTGGTTACAAGTCCTCTGAATGGGTTATAAAAATGTTGGGGTAACAGGCAAACACAGAAATCCAGCCAAGCCAATTGAATCCAGTCCTTCCAGCACTCTGCTTTGTGACTGTTGGCTCAATTTTGAATGGAGCTTCCTAGAAGTAAAGTTGCTTTATTTTCCATCACTTTTCAGGAGGCAGAATAACATCATGACCCATGAGCAAGGCCCCAGCCCAGGTTGCTCCCTTCCTGCTGTCACAAGACAGGATTAATTTTTTTAGGTATGGGCTATACTTACAAGCATGTACAGGTATTTAAATCGGATGAAATTGGGATTTTAAATGGACCTAAAGAATCCTTCATGAAAAAACATTTGATACTACTGCAGTATTTTCCTATTGGCAAGGACAAAATCGTTAGCAAGTTGGATACTCTCACCTGGCAAACCGTCTTAGCCAGGAAGGAGAAGTTTTGGCTAAGTAAGATATCATCTTTATTATTTTTCCCTGTTAGAGAAACTTATGTTAAAATTCTAGTTTGAATTAAAAAGGTATAAAGTTCAACCATTCTTCTAAAGGGAACCAGTGTATCACTTAAATTTTGGGCCACCGGAATTGTGTGCCCTGTGTAGGTGAAAGTAACTACGAGTACAGTAAGAATAAGTTCTGGAATGGCAGGAATTTCTCAAAACCAAGCATCAGCCTTCCCTGCAAATGGGTTTTAAGCCATAGCCCAATGCTGGTAAAGTTGGGATGCGCAAACAAATCCAAGAAACCAAACCCAAGAATGCAAGGAATGAAACTTTCACAGCCATGTTGCCCTAAAAGATGTCTGGGGTGGAAAAGCAGCCACGCCAACACCACCCCACTCCAAAACATCCCCATCCAGCAAAGCTCAGCCAAGATTGGGATCCCTGAGGCACAACACAGAGCTCTGCCCTGCGGAGCTGGAACTGGAGGATCTCTGATGTCCTTCCAACCCACGTCGTTCCGAGCATACAGCATCCATCTGCAGCTCTGAAAGCAGCACCACATGGTGCCAGAGACCCAGGGAACCCTGTAAGCTTGCTGTTGTTCCTCCTCCAGCTTTTCATCTCCTCTGCCTTTGCCACAGCCCAAAGCTTGCACTGGCTCCTTGTGAATCCTGGCTGCTGCTGCAGCCCCCGGCCCCCTGAATTCACCCCAAACCACTGTTTCAGGTGGGCCAGCCTGGGAATGGACTAACAACTGGCCACGCTCCATCCCAACACAGCCTTCCTGAAGCAGAAGGACGAGTGAGGAGTTTTGACATAATACAACAGTTAATTTCTCTGCTCACTATCCTGCCTGGCTGCATACAGCGAAACCAAGAGAGGCTGCTGGGCTGAAACAAGCAGGAAATGAAAGATGGATCACACGTCGTGGGAGAGGATGGCTGGGTTAATGAGGTGGGGTGAAGATGGGCATGGAGGGCGCCCACCCAGCAGCCCCAGCCTCAGCAAGAGGCTGGTTTTCTCTGAGCTCCAATACATAAAAACATGATTACAAAGCTGGGAAAGGAGGTGGTGGGGAAGGAGGAATGGAGAAGGAGGTGAGAGAGAGAGAGAAGCGTGTGGGATTTTGTCGGGGTCGCAGAGTCATTCCCAGTGAATGGAGATCACCCAAATTCTGCAGGTCATAGTGTGCACATAAGACGTGTGCACGCAAACCTTTAACACATTTCTCTGCATTTCTGCTACAAATATCAGAATATTTTGCATAGTTAGAAGATGCAGAGACTTCCCTCAGGCAGAGGAACAGAGAGAGCCTCCACTGCACACCTCGTGCTCGAGCACACAGACCCAGGGAACAAGCAGTGCGGATGTCCTCAGAGCCTGGACTGATCTCTGATCCTGGTACCAGGCAGGTCTCTTTGAGTTGGGGTCCTACAGCAGTTATTTCTCATCTTGGCCACTCTGATCTCCTTCTAGGATCCAGTGACCCGCCTGGAGGATGAGGGGACGGCTGTTGGCGTGGACTGCCTTGAATTGGGCAAAGCCTTCGGCGCTGCCTCCCGCAGAATTCTCCCAGCAAAGCAGCAGCCCATGGCCGGCACAGCTGTGCTCTGTGCTGGGCAGAGAGCGGGCTGAGGGCTGGGCCCAGAGGGTGGAGGTGAATGGAGTCACGTCCAGCTGGCAGACAGTCACCAGTGGGGCTCCCCAGGGGCCGCTGCTGGGGCCTGTCCTGCTCAGTGTCTGTATTGAGGAGCTGCACCAGGCCACTGAGTGCACCCTCAGCACGGCTGGAGGTGACACCAGGTTGGCTGGGAGTGTGGATCTGCCCTGGGGGTAGCGAGGCCCTGCAGAGGGATCTGGACAGGCTGGAGAGCTGGGCTGAAGCCAGGGGGATGAGGTTCAACAAGACCAAAGGCCGAATCCTGCACTTTGGCCACAACAACCCCAGGCGACGCTACAGGCTTGGGGCAGAGTGGCTGAAGGCCGTGTAGAGGAAACAGACCTGAGGAATCCAGGAATCTTACAACCATATTGTGCCATACATTTGCAAGGCCAGCATTCCCAACCCGGGGATGTCAGGAGCGGCCGTGGTTCAGATCTGCCCAGCTCAGCACCATGCAGTGCTCATCTCATGCAGGGAGAGCAATCTGCTTAACCAGCACAGCCTTCCCAAACATATGTTTCCTGGGAAGAGCCGGAGGTGGCAGCAAGTGACATTTCACAAATGGAGCTTCTTTTCCTGCTGGTAGCCTTACTCCCTTCCATCTTTTTGTCCAAGCACACAGAATGAGATTTTCTCACATCTCCTATGAGCAGAGAAGAACAGACCATGTGGAAAGGTTCAACTGAGATGCTGGAGAAGGTGCACAGCACACGATTAACAGATGAGACCCTCAGATAGAACAGGAGCACAGCCAGCAACACCACTGTTATCACAGCACAGGCATAAATATTCATGGCCAGCTACAAGGGGAGAAGACAGCAGCCCTCCATCCACAATTAGAAGCGAACCTTCTGAACTAATCAAACGAAGTAAACAGCACCATAATGAGTCTTAATCAAATGTTATCTGCTACAAACACTCTCTTGAGGGTCGCAGATATCCTAATTACGAGACAAAATGCATCCCCATATAATTAAGTGGAAATTGGATTAATTGCTGCAGAGGCCCCGAGACCTTCCTGGAGAGAAGACCTCAGCACAGATGGGATATCTGCCATCATCACTGAGAAAAAACATTTCAGTCCTGAGACCAACTGCACTACTCACACCAGGCAAGCAAAGCGCTGGGATCTTCAGTGGGAGAGAGATCTGAGATGAATAGGGTTGGAGTAACTCCACCTCAGGGCCTGGGACGCAGGCTGAAGAAACAATTATGGAAGCTGAAGGGTCAGCTTCAACTCTTCCTTATTTCTGCAGGACAGATCAGTGGAGACAGTACATATGTGCACAGTATATTTAATACAGTGATATCTCTAACATCTCTGATAGTGGGGAATTGGGAAGATGTTTTAAAGAAAATGAGGGCTATCAAACTGGCTGAACCAACAGCCACAGCAAAGAGAAGCCCAGGAGTTCAGTTTGGTTAACTCGGTTGGTTGAGTGCAAAGGAGCTACACAAATCATTTATTTTCCTAAATTACTGAGCCTTTAAGGTGCCCACCTCCTCTCCAGATGATGCTCAAATTGTGCCACGTCCAGGTCTGCTCCCAGTGCTTGTCTTTCTTGGAATCCACCCCATACGAACCAGAGGTCAGAAGCTGTTCTGACAAGGATGGAGCTCCTCTGAATCTGAACCCCATGCTATAGCATTAACTGCACCAAATTCCAGCCTTCTGCCAGGGCCAGAGGTATTATCAGACATATATAAGGAGCAAGCAGAACAAAACCAAGCCCTTCCACAAACCAAACACAAACCTTTTCACCTTAAGAGCAACGAAGGATGTGCTATGGTTATCAGTCACAGCCATTGTGCATCACAGAGCCACAGAATGGTTGGAGTTGGAAGGGACCCCTGAATGCCATTGGGTCCCACTGCTAGCAATGAACACCCCCAGCTCCATCAGGTGCTCACAGCCCCATCCCCTGACCTTGGGTGTCTCCAAGACATATAATCTACCATCTGCTACCTATCAAGTGGGTAAGAGCCTTCATATTTTTCCCAAATTTTAATCAAGGAGAGTGCTCCGTGAGAGATCACAAAGAAAAACGCCTTCTATCACATGGAGAGCAAGATCAAAAATAACCCTCTGAGCTGTGAATGTGCCAACCTCCGTCCTTCTGCTGAAGCACTACGTCTCAAACAAGGCAAAAGCCAACAGGAACCAGGTTTCTTCAAGACGTCTCCACTGGATGCGTGTCTTTACTGTATCTCTTTGCTTCAAAATGTGCCCACTCCACACCCCCAGTGCTTGTGAGACAAAGCTGTAAGTTCTGCATACTGCACAGCTCCCGGGCTCCTCTCAGCTGCTGGATTTCAAAGGGTTCTGCACGTCTGAAGAAGAGGGCGAAGAGGTGAATACATCCCTGCACAGCAGACCATTGAGAAATCACATTACCTGTTCACATCTTTTCTATTTCAACTGATTTTGCCCAGAGAGGTGGTGGTGCCCCATCCCTGCAGACACTGAGGTCAGGGGATGGGGCTCTGAGCACTGATGGAGCTGTGGGTGTCCCTGTGCACTGTGGGCAGTGGGACCCGATGGCCTTTAAGAGTCCTTTCCAACTCCAACCATTTTGTGGTTCTATTTTCCATACCCACAAACACTATTTCAGAAAGAAAATACATTTCATGAGAAAAATAACAACACAAAACACAAAAGCAAGAAGGGAGAATGCCCCTGGAGTGAGGAACTGCAGTGCACACCAACACAGCACAAGAACAGGGTGGACAGTGATGGGAGAATGGCTTTAAACTGAGACAGGAGGTTTGGGTTGGATGTGAGGAGGAAGCTTTTCAGCCAGAGGGTGGTGAGGCACTGGCACAGGTTGCCCAAGGAGGCTGTGGGTGCCCCATCCCTGCAGGCATCCAAGGCCAGGCTGGATGTGGCTCTGGGCAGCCTATTCCAGCACCTCACCTCTCTCACAGTAAAGAATTCAAGTGACTGAAAGACACCAGTGACTGGAAAGGTGACATTTCAGCTACAACACTCCGTCTGGCTCCACAAAACCAAGGAACGACATCATTTTCACTCTTAACTTTCTACCAAACACTGTGAAACGTATCTCACAGAAAAACATTCACCATCTCTACCTCTTCCGAGTGCCGCTTGGTGCTTGCTGCATCCATCACTGCATTTGCTCTCGTTAGATGTGAGGACTGTGAGCTATTTTTTCCCTTCTTTGCTGTCTTTCTGACTCACCTTCCTGGCAGGGTGCTTCCTGCCCACTGTGCCTCCCAGCTGTGCTCTGACCCTCCCTCCACTTTTGGAAAAGACCACTGCTTCCTACCGAATGCTGCTGGCCTTACTGCTGATCTCATTCCTCAGCTGTCTTATATAAACCTTTGCTTCTTGGCACTGTCTGCCTATTCCCAGCTATACCGAGAAGGGTCCAGAGGAGCCACAAAGGTGATCAGAGGGCTGCAGCACCTCCACTACAAAGACAGGCTGAGGGAGCTGGGCTGGTTCAGCATGGAGAAGAGAAGCTGTGGGGTGAATCATTGCAGCCTGCAGGACCTAAAGGGAGCCTACAGACAGGAGGGGAGTCAGCTCTTGGGAAGGGGAGAGAGCAGCAGGACAAGGGGAAATGGTTTGGAGTGAAGGCAGATGGAGGTTGGATGTGAGGGGGAAGTTGTTTAGAGAGAGAGTGGTGAGGTGGTGGAACAGCTGCCCAGAGGCTGTGATGCCCCATCCATCCCTGGAGGTGTTGGAGGCCAGGTTGGATGGGGCCCTGGGCAGCCTGGGCTGCTGTGAGATGTGGAGGTTGGTGGCCCTGCGTGTGGTGGGGGGTTGGAGCTTCGTGGTCCTTGAGCTCCCTTCCAACCTGGGCCATTCTATGCTTCTATGCTTCTGTCATATTCTGTGGCTGAGCCTAAGGGAATTTGCAAGTTTGTCCCACTCTCTCTCAGCTAACCCCCCCTGAAAAGCCAACTCGGTGCTGGGCAGAAGGCCTCAAACACTCTCAGGTCCCTTCTTTGCTGTCTTTGCACAGACAGGGGCTGGATGTCACTCCCTCCCCGTGCTCCCTGCAGTGTTCATCCGGCACCACGGCCTGATTCCCACCACCCATCTCCTGCTCAGCCTTCATTACAGCATCACTTACTTCCAACATTCAGGCTCCCAACGATTTCACAAATAAAACCACGGGTGTCCATGTTTGCTCTCCGCCACCCAGCCCAAGGGATCGTGCAATCTCTGCACAAGCACATTTCCATCCATGAACTGGGTTCTGTTAATGATGCCTACTCAGGATTTGCAAGCATTTAAGCTCTGGAATTGATCAATGCTATTTTTTTGCAAGAACCTTCTCCTCTGCAACTTCTTACCCCAATTTTGTTTCTGCTGCTGTTTTTATCTTTCATTCCCATGCTCTCTGTGCACTCAGTCATTAATCACACACACACCAAATCACTCTGGAGCACAGTCGGTTGGAAATACATTCCTCAGAATGAAAGACAACTGCATTTTAGAACACTTTCTGCTCAGAGAAGTGGGTTTGTTTTAGCAAAGAGGCGAACATTCAGCCTATCAGCAGGTGGAATATTTTCACTCTGCATTTTCTAACCTCTTGAGCTGGAAATCAGATTCCTAATTACACCAGGTACTCTGATTATCTACTAGAAGCACTTAACTGAAATAACTGCATTTGCTCTACGGTTTTAATTATGCAACACGCTCAGCTGTAAATGAATAGATCGTTTCCTCTTGTTTGCAGTAGCTCCTGTGGCCATGCAGACGGTCAGCTTTAGCAGCCAAACTCTGGCAGTCAAACACAAAGCCAACAAAGCCTGATAAAGCCCCAAAAGGCCTCACAATCCACTGCAGCCTTTCAGAGTGGAGGCACAAGGAGGTACAAAGAGCCCTTGCAGTACTTTCCCATTGACACTACAGATATGTATATCCAAGATGACAGGCTGCCCAAGGAGGCTGTGGATGCCCCATCCCTGCAGGCATCCAAGGCCAGGCTGGATGTGGCTCTGGGCAGCCTGGGCTGCTGGTTGGTGACCCTGCACACAGCAGGGGGTTGGAGCTGGGTGAGCACTGTGCTCCTTTGCAACCCAGGCCGTTCTTTGAGATAGTTTCTGTGTTCTCACAGAAGTCACATTGGTGCACAGTAACTCCTACAAACACAGAAGCATGGAGAGATGATCACGGTTTTCTGCTGCCAGTCCCTTCAAGGAGAAGGGAAACTGAGGTGGCTTTTGGTCTACTTAAGACACAGGCTCCAAACAGAGACATTTCCACAATAGCAGGAAACACAGCAAATCCCATCACTCTCCATCAGGAGGTTCTTTTCAATGTCATTCTTTTTACCTCCTATCTTTCAGTTAAGTTCATTCAGTGATTTCAGAGGTAAGAAACCACAGAAAACCTACCTGGCAGGTAGGTTAATACCCCCTGATTTTGGATGCTTGCATTTCCACACCTAAAATCAAACAGCAGGAGCACACACCATTCCATGGTAAGAAATGGAGGTGCCCAATGATTCCTTTCTTACCTCAGCCTTGCGAATGCTCTCTCTGGCTTCATCTATTTTCTGCTCCAGTTCCACTCGGGTTTGTTCAGACATCACAGGCCCGTGGCACTCCAGCTCTTCAAGTGTCTGCCAGAAATAGGAAAGCACACCGAAGGTGAGGGAAATGTTACATGACAAACACAGCAATTCACAGCAATGGTTGGCTGACAAGGCCAACAGACAGCAATCCATCCCAGGCAACAAAATGATGAACGCAACACCACTGAAAAGCACAGCATTTCAAATGGAACTTTACTTAGGAGAACACTTCATCACCTTAGAGAAAAGAAGATTGCGTGGTATGAAGGCACTCATCTGCTGGTATTTACATATCTAAGACAGACATGTTGGTCTGTGCTTACATCAGGCTTAAAAGAGCATCTGAAATGGGAAGCGAAAAGTCACCAGCACCATGACAGCCCTCGGGCAGTGGGGGCCAAAGGTGGTTTCTTGTGTTGGCAGGAGCTGTGTGTGTGCAGGAGAACCACAGAATGCATGCTGGAGCTTCCTGCCTTTATGGACATACACGTAGACTGCAGTGGTCCAAAGGAAAAACAACAAAAGCACGAGATTTCACAGACAGCCAACCATTATCTGCAGATATTTGAGTCGCTCTGTGGCTGTTGATACATTTTGTGTTACAGCCCCTAGAGAACAAGCAGGAATAACACGAGCAATGACCAGAACCCAGGATACCCCTCCTTCCACCAAAGGGAATGCTTCTATTGTGTTTTAATTGTGGATTCAACATCCCCTCTCTTAGTACCTTCTGCCCCATGCTACAACTTCTGTTTTTTGCAATACAGTGAGCCAGGTCGAGCAGAAGGCAGACAAGATGCTGGAGATGTTTTGGTCCCATTTCTTGCTTGGTGCATTCTGCTGGGAAGTCTGAGGAACGGCTCAAATCTCTGAAGCAGAACCAGAAGCTGTGCCTCCACTTCCAGGGCAAAAGCTCAGTGAACATCACCAAATGGTTGGAGTTGGAAGGGGCCTTTAAAGGCTGGCTGGCCCCACTCCTCACAGTGCACAGAGGCATCCAGAGCCCCATCACTGCTCACATCCCCTGACCTCAGGTGTCTGCAGGGATGGGGCACCACCACCTCTCTGAGCAACCTGTGCCTCACTGCCCTTATTGTGCATCACATTATGGATATCACAGTATAGCTTCATCCTCTCTAATAGAATTTAATGTGGCATTTGCAAGCTAGCCTTGACCACAGCGTGTCAAATGCTGTCAAACCTCTTCAGGAAGAGGTTAGCTGTTTCCTTGCTCATCTCTGGGTTGTGACAGAGGCAGGATGCTTTGATCTCACTCTTCAGAGTTTTTCAGCCAGAGGGTGGTGAGGCACTGGCACAGGTTGCCCAAGGAGGCTGTGGGTGCCCCATCCCTGCAGGCATCCAAGGCCAGGCTGGATGTGGCTCTGGGCAGCCTGGGCTGCTGGTTGGTGACCTGCACACAGCAGGGGGTTGGAGCTGGGTGAGCACTGGGCTCCTTTGCAACCCAGGCCATGCTGTCATTCTATGATTCCCAGGCAGGAGCATGAGAGCCACAGATATTTCAGAAGCTCTCTGACCCACAAAAGGGTGCATTCCCCCAAACTTTATTCTCGGTCTCAGGCAGTCCCACCTGCATCCCAAAACCACCTCAACTACACAGGGCAGACGAAATGCATCCCTCAGTTATCCGCAGCAAAAGAGATGCTGTAACTTCAGACTTATATGGGAGTAACAAAACACACCGACAAACCACAAAAGCCGAGCAGCTGTGAAGCTGGTAGCACCGAGACAAGAGAAGATGAAGAAGGCAGATTGCCTGGACAGACATCCCATAGGAATAACTCCTTGGTGCTGGCAGCAGCTCCTCTCTCGTACAGCAGGGAGCTGCAAGAAGTGCAATCTGCAGAGCAGTGGTTACCCAACGTACCCTCTGGCTGTGGATGATGTTTTTGTGCTCGCGGGCCACGCGAGTTGCCCATTTCCGAGCCTCCTTGTTGAGGCTGTGCTCTTCGGTCGTTCCAGTTTCCGATTCCAGTTGTCGGCTCTGGAAGAGAAGACAATAAGAGAATGAGTCATGAGAAAGCCCTGGGGCTACCTCTGCATATATGGCACTATTTAGTTAGGTGCTAACTTAGTCTTCCGTTATGAGGGCCAAATAATGCAGGATGTAGGCCAGGATCTTGTTTCATAGGAAACCAACTCTCCTCCTTACGAACTCTGTCATGGCAGCGTGTTGAGGAAAGCCAACTGCAAAAGCAAAGCTCTAAAGAATTCACACCTCACTCTTGGGAAAATCGGTCTCGCTGTGACACTGAGCACCACAGTCCTACTGCCAGGATGGTTCTGATGAACAACAGTGAGATACTATTTTGGCAACACACTATTATCAAAGAGATGAGGAATGAGCAGGTCTGGGAAGCCAACTTGTGGACAGAGTAAATACACACCATAGGAAGCAAAGATGAGAAGTGAGACACAACAGCAAAGCCACTTTCACTGTCCAGACAACAAATGTTGTCTGCAGAACAGCAACTTACATTTCAAACCACAATTTCTGACAGCGTTTCATATTAAGTCTGCTCTCACTGATGGTCAGTAACCAAAAAGATACATTTCTTCCTCTGAAGAATTGCCAGTGGAAGCAAGACGATGTAGGTCTGTGTTCTCAGCAGTCTGAGCAGAACCCAGGTGGGAATGAAGATGGACCTTCCAGTCCCAGTCTTTCCATATATGTTCCCATATATGCAACAACCCTATGTGCACTTACACATACATCTCAGTCTTTGGATGCCCATCAGACTCAATTCTTCCATTCAAGTCAGTTTTCTGATGTTCCTTCTGTATTTGTGGCTGTTCTGCACACACCTACTGTACCTGCACTGCATGAGGATAACTGAGCAGTGGGTCTTTTCCGAGCCAGCCTCACTTCCCATCAGTGAGATTCTTACACCATCCATTGCACCATGCGTTGTGTTCAAGAGACGTTTAGATTGAGATGCAGTACTGACATGGTTTAGTGGGAAATACTGGTGGTAGGTGGGTGGTGATAGGAAAAGGGGGAATGGCTTAAAAGTGAGCCAGGGGAGGCTGAGGTTGGATATGAGGAGGAAGTTTTTCAGCCAGAGGGTGGTGAGGCACTGGCACAGGTTGCCCAAGGAGGCTGTGGATGCCCCATCCCTGCAGGCATCCAAGGCCAGGCTGGATGTGGCTCTGGGCAGCCTGGGCTGCTGGTTGGTGACCTGCACACAGCAGGGGGTTGGAGCTGGGTGAGCACTGTGCTCCTTTGCAACCCAGGCCATTCTATTATTCTAAGATTCTCTGGAGCCTTAAAGCTCTGCGTTTTTCACACTGAAGACTAGAACAGTTCATTTCAATGAAGGCAAAAAGCAGCAGAGATTTATTGCAAGCAAACCATCAACACGAAACGCAACTGAAATCACAGCCCTTTCTTCTCCAAAGCTGAAAACAAGGGGCCACCCCAGGCAGTGGCCACGTGCCGGCCCAGCCTTACGACCAACCCTTGCAGGGAGGAGGAAGGGATATGCATGATGTTTTTCACACAGCTCAGAGCAGCTTTAAGAAAATCCTGGGTGATTTTGGTGCCCGTTTTACTGTGTCACAGTGGAACTCAGCTCCT
This sequence comes from Perdix hodgsoniae, assembly GCA_035772895.1. NCBI lineage: Eukaryota > Metazoa > Chordata > Aves > Galliformes > Phasianidae > Perdix > Perdix hodgsoniae. The sequence continues at coordinate 4,626 of JAPSGF010000279.1, read as the reverse complement.
CTTGCTTTGGGAGGAGCAGAGCGGAGCACTGTGACGCCCTGTGCACGGAACAAGCTTTCCAATAGGTTTCGGTTTCCTCCTTTCTGATTCAATATTCATGTAGGGGATGACAACTAAGCTACAAATCACCATCACACAGACATCCCCTCTGCAAGGCAGATCGCAGTGCAGCTGATGCCAGATGTGTGAGCACAGGGTCGGTGCAAAGGTTGTGGCTCTGCTTCCTCCCACCTCTGCTTTTGTTTTCGGTTCAGCCTCGAACCCCAAAGCTCTGGTTTCTGTTCCATGTCAGAGATTACAGCTGTTGATAGCGCTGGGCATTTTTCCACCAGTCACATCTGTTGCAGAGTGAAGATGAACACCCACCCATCCTATTTTTACTCTTACTGAAAAGTTTTTTTGAGTCTTTTCAGTGAAATGAAGTTTTAATTTAGAGCACAGCAAGTTCTTTTGCTGCGATGCATTTCCACGCTCCTCGTTTGTCTCAGCAACCACAGCAGCTGCATTCACATCTAACATCACCACATCACCTGATTTTCCTCCTATAAGAAAGCAAAGAGCATTTCCAAAAAGTGATGCATTGTTTGGACCTCTCCATATGGGCTCACATACATGGGGACAGTCATCATTATTGTTATGATTGGCCAACAGCTTGTATTTCAGAAGCTTTTGTGCATTAAGATAAGTATCCCAAACATCAAATATTTATGCCAAATTATAAAAAGTAAAAAGTTATTTATAAAAGGAAGCTGTTTTGAAATATTTAAATGCATTCATTATTAAGCAAGCCTTAAAGAAGTCTTAAAATATTTAAACATACTTAATATTAAAAGCTGGAAGGTGTAAATACAGGGAAAAGAACCAAATGGACCTCGGCTCTATAGGGATGTGCAGAGCCCCACCAAACTCCGTGTCTGGCACAGCAGAGCCTTCTGCTGAGTCCTCCTTCCCATTTCCACAGTGGTTTCTGTCTGCTCTCAAACATTTCAGAGGTGGCAGACCTGGCCCAGCCATGGCCAAGCATCCCTTCTTCTACAGGAACAGGAGCACAGCCTGCTCAGAAATTCAGGAAACTTGCCTATGGATGGTGAAGGGGTGAAGTTCAGCCTCATTTCCCCCGAGGGATGAGGGGTGAAGCTGCAAAACCTCCTGCCAGACTCGCTGAGAGGTGGTTTCTCTGCAAACTACACAGAGGAAAATACGTTTCTCACGTGGAGAAGGAGCCCCACGTTTGGTGATATTTTGGGGGATGACAGCAGCAGTGATGTACAGGGAAAACTACAGGCAGGGGCAGCAGACAGAGGCAGGAAGGAGCCCCACCTGGACAGCTGCTGCTGGCCTCCAGCACAGAGCACGTGCTTTTTGCTGTCTGTCCCCTTTCCTCACCCGATAACACACAGTTCAAGGAAAAGAACCTTTTTCCCAAGCAGGAGATGGAGAAAAGCTGGCTCATTTCCTTCCCATTTTGCCCTGTTCTTATGTTATGCTTATCTTGGAAACGTGAAGACAGCACGTTTGGATGTTGATAGGAAAAGGGGGAATGGCTTGAAAGTGAGCCAGGGGAGGCTGAGGTTGGATATGAGGAGGAAGTTTTTCAGCCAGAGGGTGGTGAGGCACTGGCACAGGTTGCCCAAGGAGGCTGTGGATGCCCCATCCCTGCAGGCATCCAAGGCCAGGCTGGATGTGGCTCTGGGCAGCCTGGGCTGCTGGTTGGTGACCTGCACACAGCAGGGGGTTGGAGCTGGGTGAGCACTGTGCTCCTTTGCAACCCAGGCCGTTCTGTCATTCTATGCTTAAACACCCCAAATGTTGATGCCAGTCACAGTGTGTCACGTATTTAGTCTGTATCTGTGTGCTCTCGGACCAGGCAGGCATTAAGCATTTGAGTGCAGGCCACCCTACCTACACGTCCTTCAGTGTTAGTGCTCAGTATGAGAACCATCATGCACATCCCACAGGAACCCAACACCGAAACCTCTGCAGACCACGGATAAAGAGAGGATGTGGCAAAAGAATGCTTGAGAACTGCTCTGCTGTTATTCCATCATTTGGAGCACTTGCTGCAAATTCAGAAGCCAAATTCTGAGCTAAATCTTTCACTCTCTAATAGTTACTACATGAGAAGTGGTTAAAATGCAGCCTGATTAAAATGCAGTCATTTTTCAGGCTGGATCCCATTAGTTGAGCTTAATTATTTGGGTCATAATGGAGTTTGTATGATTTTTTTTTTTGGGGGGGGGGAAGGGTGGGGTGAGAACTGGTTACAGTGTGAGCAGCCAGAAGGTCAGAAACTGCAGCACCAGGAAGAGATGCAGCAATGTGACAGCCCAGTTGGGTTTGCTGAGCCAGCAGGAGCTACACCCAAACTACAGAGGCAGCTGCAAACACGAGCATCCCCTTCATGGCCTCTGCAGAGCTCCTGGTTGAGCAGTGCTGAGTGTATGACGTGAGGCCACGCAAGTGCACATCAGAGAACCGTGTGATTTTCTGTGCTGAAGACTTGAACGTGAGTGAATTACAGCTCTCTCTTACGTGGGGACAGAACAACAGTGATGGGCTGCAGTGCCTCAGCGTGCACTGACAGCCTGCAGTTGTGCTGCGAGCTCCCTGCTCACACCAGAGCTGTAACCAGTCACACACAGCACCATTCCAAGCTGTGAGATCGTCACTCGTGGCCCCAAAGGACTGCAATGCCAATTACTACCACCGTGCAGAAGAGAAGCTTGAAGCTCACCTCCACAACCAGCACCGTTCTTTTACTCTACCTTCAGCCCCACAGTGGGAAAAGCCTGTTTGTTTGACAGACGTGTGATGCATTCTGTTGCCACCTCGACACGGCTGTGAATTCAGCATCCCCACGGCACGTGCAGGGCAGGAGTGACACAGACACTGAGGGCAGATGACAAACACTACCATGTACCTCTGCTATAGTCATTCGCATGGCACTGACAGGTGAGGGCTCGATGTCCACCAGCTGAACCGTGTTAAAACTCTGGAGGCAGAGATTGCAGAGGGATGGAAACACAGCAGCAATGGTTAGAGAGGCACAGCAACTGTTAGGGAGGTTCTGCTCACCGCGCCGCAAACAACCCGACGTGGTGGGCAAAGGGGGGCTCTGTACAACGGAGCTGGGAGAGCAATCAGAACAACTTGAGAAACAGCAAGATAAGGGAAGCAGTGTTACAGGTGTTAGTATTTTTGGATCAATAACACTTGTGGTGGCAAACATCCATTAGGTGAACTCCTCCAGTTGATGACCTAAGCTGGAGGTGAAGACTTTGTCATCCAAGCCGGTTTAGTAAAGAATTAAAGACAAACAAAGCTGAGTAAGGCTCGCTCTTTTCTTTAGGCCAGATTTACTTTACGTTGCTATTTCCTATGAAAACATCCATGGTGTGGGTGGTGTATCAACACGTCCCTCTTCTTAAGGCGTTGATAGGAAACGTATTTACCTACTCTTAATTTTAACACCATTAACGATTGCTTTGCAAACAACACCTGTCCCAGCACGGTATTTTCCAAGGATTTTTGGAAGGCAATGTTTTAATGGCACTCTTTCTTAATGAAGAACTTCTTATGTGTAGCCATCCTGTATCTGAAGGGAGAGGATAAACAGGAGGGGGAACGGCTGTTTGTGAGGGTGGGTGGTGACAGGACAAGGGGGGGTGGTTTGAAAGTGAGCCAGGGGAGGTTTGGGTTGGATATTAGAGGAAGTTTTTCAGCCAGAGGGTGGTGAGGCACTGGCACAGGTTGCCCAAGGAGGCTGTGGATGCCCCATCCCTGCAGGCATCCAAGGCCAGGCTGGATGTGGCTCTGGGCAGCCTGGGCTGCTGGTTGGTGACCTGCACACAGCAGGGGCTTGGAGCTGGGTGAGCACTGTGCTCCTTTGCAACCCAGGCCATGCTGTGATTCTGTGATTCTCTGATATGTATCTACAGATATTCTGGAGTAATGCAGAGGAACCAGGATGCTGTGTTTTGAGGACCTCACCTGAGCTAGCAACATTCAGTGAGGATTTGGGTGCGAGTAGAGAAACACAGGACTGTTATCATCCTGCAGGAAGCTTGCTAAAAAGATCTGGCTTTTCTATTGCAATGTGGAGCCTGCGTGGTGCTCCATTACCAACTAGAAGCAAAGCTGCTGCAATTGGGCCACCTGTCCCAAATATACAGTGTGAGCTTCAGACTGACAGACCAGTGATCACTGTGAGCTGCAAACAGACCGGCACACCAGTGAGCGCTGCTCTCTCCCCTGTCTGTAACATCCTTAAAAACAGAGCAAGGGCAAATAAAGCAAAGGAATTCAGGGTGTCCTTACAGTGTCGCTGTCGCTCGGTTGGAACTGGAAGGGCTGTGGTTTGTGAAACACAGAGTTCTCCTGTAAAAACTGCTGTAGATTGTAATCTCGCACCACCTGGAACATAAGAAATGCCATTAAGAGAGGTTGCTTCCCAAAGCAAAGTGTGTTACAAACACTGAGAGAGTAAAACAGATGTTTCCAGCACAGACCACATTTGCAGCAGAACCTCGAATGCAACAAAAGGAAAGGTAGATAACGAGGGGAAATGGTTGGAAGTTGAGGGAGGGCAGATGGAGGTTGGATGTGAGGGGGAAGTTGTTTAGAGAG
>JAPSGF010000278.1:89099-101467 GCA_035772895.1 Perdix hodgsoniae | reverse complement strand
TCTTCACTTTTCTTTCCAAAAATCCCCATTTTTCTGCTTGAATCTTCACTTTTTTCCCCAGAAATCCTTATTTTTCCCCTCAAATCCCCATTTTTGTTCTCTAATCTTCACATTTCTCCCCAAAAATCGCTATTTTTCTGCTTGAATCATAGCTTTTTTCCACTATAATCCCTAGTTTTTCCCTTTATATCCCCAGTTTTCCCCTCCAATCTTCTCTTTTCTTTTTGAAAAATCTTCTTTTTTCTCCTCAAATCCACAGTTTTCTCCTCAAATCTTCACTTTTCTCCTCAAAAATGCCCCTTTTCCTCTTCAAATCCTCTTTTTTTTCATTTAATCTTTTTTTTCTTCTCGAATCTTTTCTTCTCTTCCCCGAAATCTTCTTTTTTCTCCTCAAATGCACCATTTTTTCCTCAAATCTTCACTTTTCTTATCTAAAATCCCTATTTTTCTCTTCAAATTCCCCTTTTTCTCCTTGGATCTTCACTTTTCTTCTGAAAAATCCCTATTTTTCCTCTTGTGCAATCCAGGAAACATAATATAATTGGAAAGAACAATCAAAAATAGATGTATAGTCAAGGTGTGGAAATAAGCCAACAAAAGATTTAGGCACAAGTGGAACAACAAGAAAATAGGTGGAACACTTACCCTTGTGGAGGTCTCACTGCAGAGGGCTATAAAAGAGTGGATCTCTCAGAAGAGATCCTTTCTCCCTGGCAGTCAGCACTTACATGGGTCTGGAGAGGTGGAGCCCGGCTCCACCCCTTCCTATAGCACACGTGAATTGCTTTCACCTGTGCTCCCAGGGCTGACATACTGCTTGCCTCATACAACTAATCAAAGGTTCAGGCTGTGATTCAGCAGCTCCCATACAAGGAGAAAAACGGGGTTTTTTGGGCTGAAAAGTGAAGATTCGAGTAGAAAAATGGGGATTTGAGGAGAAAAATGGGGATTTTTGTGGAGAAAAGTGAAGATTCGAGCAGAAAAATGGGGATTGGAGGGGAAAAATGGGGATTTTGGGGGAGAAAAGTGAAGATTCGAGGAGAAAAATGGGGATTTTTGGACAGAAAAGTGAAGAATTATCAAGATAACCAGGGTTGTCCTGATGATGGCTTTCTCCTCAACATTCTTTCTTTTTTTTTTTGTGAAATCTCACAGCACTATTAACAAGATTCAGCCAATCCTTTCTTCTAAAATGCAAGTCTTCTGTCATGGTACGTGAGGGATTCACATATGACTGACCGACTTTGCAGAAATTCCTTGGGTGATCCTGGAAATTCCCCCAGATGTACATGGTTGACAGCACTGAGAAGTATGATCCACCCCACTTTTCACTCCTAACAGTTGGGCATAGGTTGCAGCATCCTTTACTGCACACCAGTGAGGATATTCCAAGGCACTGCAACAGTTTTGTCGGCAGCTGGAGCAAGCCTCATAAAGCTTTCCCCCTTCAATCACAGACAGCAAGGTCAACACTGGGTTTATTGCAGCCTTCCAGACAACACAGGTCAAAAAGCATTGCTAGAGATGGTGAATGCCACAGCTTGCCTTGCAGTCACAAGTGATTAAGTTGCTGTAATGTCTGGGTCCACACTACGTTATCCATTGTCTTCAGCTGCCATAAACCGGTAGCATGCATTACAGGAAGACAAATTACTGGAATAAACATCTTCAGTGGGAGCTTGAGCAAGTTACATGCAAAAATACAAGGAGAAAGAATCAATACTACTTTAACAAACTGCCTTTTCAGAGAGTTGGTCTGCTTTTTCTTCTTTCCTTCTTCTACTGACCACCTTAGCAAGTTTAGTTGTAATTTGTAATAGACAATAAGTAAACATGTGTTGAAGGACAACACAAAGTGGTATGTCATTACTCATTTCAAGTGTGAGTAACTGGTTAACTGGTCAAGACGTTGCCATCTCCAAATTAAAATGACATCAATGGCCACCACAGCACCATTCCTCCTTCTCTGACCTTCCAGCCTGCAGAAGGCTGTGCCATTTTCATTCTTAGCAGCCTTTATGCCTCCTTAGTTTCTCAACATCCTGGATTTTGCTTTCTCTCAAGTGGTATGATTGATGCTGTCCCATCACAGGGTCTCTTCATTGCTTTTAGTCATGATTCAACCCTAAACAAGTCACACCGTCAAATGTGCAAATGCTTTAGATAAATGTTAATACTGCATTATCTGTGAAAGTCAGTTGAAACATCAGGATAACACCTTCAACAGGTTACAGCTGCAAGGATCTCCAGGGGCATTCTGAAGCTGCTGGTGTTGGGGGCATTGGGCTGTTTCCCATTTTCACGGACTTGATCAAAAAATCACACGTCACTCAGCAAACAGTAATGTGGGCAATTTCCACTACTGCAGTTACAATACACAGGGTTAATTAAGTATAGTTCAGAGATGAGCAACATTATAATTCCAAAGACAGAATTCTCCACTCTGACTGCTATTTATAAAGAAAGACTGCATTTCAATTATCCCCCAGTGCCAACGAGAGAGGAAGTAAATGAGACTTTACGCTATCAATGCTGAATAGCAGCATCATCCATCCCACTGATGTTAATGCTGCAGAAGAGGATGCTGAATGGTGCCTGATGGAGGGAGCACTGACAGGACAGCTAAGCTGTGTTTGGAGGAACAGCTCCTCTGTGACTGTTCAGGTGTCTGTGATGTCTGGCTCTCATTCTCCCAGAATTAACTGGGCTGTGGGCAGTGAGGTGAGAAGTTGTGCTTTACCCGGGTTAAAAACATCCGCCTGAATCTGTTCAATGGAACAGCATCAGCGTGGTCTTTCTAGGGGACAGAGTAGATCAAAACAGGATGGGAATAGGATGTCCACTGAGGTTGTGGATCTCCCGTCCCTAGAAGCACTCAAGGCCAGGCTGGATGGGACACTGAGCAACCTGGTGTAGAGCGAAGTGTCCCTGCCTCTAGCAGGGGTTTGGAACTAGATGGTCTTAAAGATCCCTTCCAACCCAAACCATTCTGTGATTCTATGAAAAGATACAGCCCAGAAGTGGCCTGGAACACAGGAAAGCAAAAGTATCCACATAGTGCCAGAAGTTTCACCCTCTTCCATTCCTTCCAGTGCAGCACTCAGGTGTTTTTTTTCCCCTTCTGCTGTGTCGTTTTCCCAAGCTGTCTGCAGGCTGCAGTCACAGCTGTGTCATGCACTCACTGAATTTCAGTCGGAGCCTGGAGGGACTTTAGAATTCACTTTGGAAGGTAACAGATGCTTCCAGCCAAAGCTCTCTGTACAATGGCACAGAGGCCGGTACGTTCTCAGATAATGTACCGGCATAAAGCTAGTATTAGGCAAACATGTCCATCTTTCACACTAAGTGAAATCTCATCCTATTGAGGTCCGTGGGAATGGTGCCATGGACTTCTGTGAAGTCATGGATTTTTCCCCAGCACTCCGGTGCTTAATCACAAGCCTTCTTCTGCATCAAAAGTTGACTACATCCATTAGGATCCTATAGACTTTTTATTTAATGTAGCAAACGCAGCCAAATATTTATGATGATTTTGCAATGGTAATTGCATGGACTGCTCCTCTGTGGCCTAGGAGGAGCATGCCAAAATATCATTATTGTTAATTAATCAAGTCTATTTTGAGCCAACTTCTGCTCCCACTGAAATGAATTGCATACATTTCGGTGAATTCAGGCTCTTTACAATTTGGCCTTCCTTCCTGCTAGACTCTATATTTCTTTTGTTTCATTAAGTGAGGCGGCCTCACCAGCAATTCCTGGCATTTCTGCTTTATTTTAACGAGGCCTTTCAGGTCAATTCCAACTGTTGGAGGCTGAGTTCAGTGAAGCAATAAAGGCTCACTTCTGTGTGTCAGATCTCCCACGGTGAGATTTGTTCATCCATTTTCAGCCTGGGATATGGCTACACCTGGGCAGCACTCAATAGAGGTGCTTGGCTTTGGGTAGGCCTTGAGGTGTAAAGATCAGTGCTTGCTCTGCGGAGGTCTCTGAGCTTTTACTATTTAGGTCTAAAGTCCTCAAACTGAAAAAAAGTTTATTAGTGTGAACACCACCGCACTGTGCATCTCTGCAGACACGCAGAGCATCTGCAGTGCCCAAATTCTGCCAGCAAACCTCATCCACTTCAGAATGGCGCAAAAAAAAAAAAAAAAAAAAAAAAAAAGATGGATGAAGATATTGTGACTTTCTTGAATTTTTTTCTCATTGGGAACATGAAACACTCAAGTTTAGGGGATGGTTGTGAAGAGGATATTGGAGAGTGGAGGACAGTGTGTTATGTACTTCTGGGTTGTTTCTTGGCATAAGGTCACATCTGGTCAGGTCAGGCACCAGCTGATCTGCACAGCCCCAGGAAAAGCCACACAAATCCTGTTAGTTATGTGCACGTTGTCTTTGGTTAGAATGGAAATCTGTAGGACTTTTCTTCCCACCCTTTGTGCCCAGTATTCACCCTTGATGCATGGAGACTGGGCAGTCTGAGGAGGAGAATGTGAAAGCAGCAGTGTTCAGCTGTGGAAATCCAGTTCCTGGGGGAAATAAGTCTTTTCCTGAACTCCTGAGTTCTGAACTTTAATTGTTTATTTGTTTTGTTTATTTAAAACCGAGCTCATGATGATGATACAGAATGTTATTTCTCTGAATGTCTGCTCCTTTTCCCTCCACCCTCCTGAACAGCCCTGATGATCTTCTGTGATGAGGCACAACATTCCCTTCTGAAGTCCCCCAGTGGCTCGTGAATATTTTTTCTCCTTCCTAGACTAGAAATAGCTATAGCATTTTTATAATTCCCTTACGTAACACTTCTTAGTTGGCTTGCTTGGTTATTCTTCTCCTACTGCTATAGCACTGGAGGAAGCCTCTACCATGTGTGTGCTTTCCTCCTACATGAGAGCACAGGAGAAGGAATGGTAGAAACTCTTAGCTGTGTTCATCCTCATCAGAGGTTCTGTGCAGGCTGCAACTCACTGTCACCCATTTAAATGGCTACATCCACGTAAACTAGTACTTTATTTTTCCCCAAAACACACTTGCACAAGCTTATCTGCTCATTTTAGTTGGCCTTAAGCCTCCCTTAAACAGATGCATACATTCCTGGCTGGTAGATGCCATCACAAAGCCCTGCAAAGCTGAGCAGTCCACTTTTTTATCAGCCAGCAGAGGGAGAGTTTGCATCCTCCCTCCCAGGAAAGCAAAGGAGCAGCCTACAGTGTGGGTCTGGTGTTACTGATACATCAGCTACTCGCTTCACAGAAAGCAGAGGAGAAACCCATTTCTTTTACCCAAGCTAGAGAAGTAGGGTTTATTTGCTCTTGGTGCTTACCCTGGCCTGCTATGCATAGAATATTCTAATTTTGCAAATTCCATTTGAAAGAGGCACCTTAATTGTTGGGGGATCTATGAGAGGACCCCGCTGATGGATTTTATTGCAGGCAGTTCGGTGTAAAGCCCTGCACTGCAACGAAGCACAAGTTGTGCACTGCAGTATTCATTCAGTACACACAGGCAGTGGTGCTCAAGTGGTGTTGGGAAAAAAAAAATCGATTAGACACCGTAAAAATGCTGGGAAGCCTTCCACTGGCCATCGTATGCTGAGTATCAAACATTACTTCTTAAAAATGATTATTTTCTGTACCAGAGCTGCTTCTAAAACCCCGCAGTGATGATTGTTTGGAGCTCAACAGTAATTGGAGCATTAATATTGCAAATCTCATGGTGGTTATGCAGTTATTTTCTGTGCAGCATAAACCGCGAACACCAAATTAAATCAGACCACTGCTAGATCTTATAAGGAAAGCACAAGTGTCCTGGATTAGAGTTTGTAAATTAAAAGGGCTTTTCAGTCCTGGCAGTACACAGTACCAATATGACACAGATACCTAAATGAAGAGGAGTGGGAGAATATGGCTGTTCACAAAGTTGTCTCTAAGACGCAGCCCCAAAAACCTGCATTCTTCTGTTCCAAGCACATTAAACCTCGTACACTGCTTAAATAAAAGAATAGCAACTGTCATAAATCTCTGATTCTGTGCCTGCAGAAATAAGGACTCACTGGATATACGAGCACAAAAGTGACAGTGCAAATATCAGTGCTTTGGTGGAAGTGGGTTAAGGGCACAGTAGCTCTCATTGTGCTGCGTCACATAGCAAAATCAGCTGGGACAGGGGTTTATTTTTCAGTAACTGATGGGAAATTGGTTTTTAGGTGGGGAAAAAACCAGAACTTTAACCCTCCATGGACGAGGTGGGAGATTTGAGTCACCAAGCTGAATAAATACAAAGGTGGTTGATACAATAAGATAATTCGGGTCAGGTCCACGGGCACCATGGGCTATGGTTTAGTGCAGTGACACTGATTTATTCCTCACCTCATTTCATTGACACGTGTATAATTACCCAAATTGCTTTTGCAGGCAGAGATTCCTCACTGTCAGGACTGAGCAGATCGGCTCAATCACTGCCAACAAAACTGTTTCATCAATGTAATGACAAAAAATTATTTCATGACCTACTGCTCACACAACAGCTGGGAGTGAGGAGTGGGAAGAGCTGATCTGCTTCCAGTAACTGGCATACTGGGTTACAAACCAACAGCTCAATCACTTACTGGAGACACAGAAGTCCAGGCTAAAATCCCTGCTACAAAAAGAAGATAACTGCTGCATGGAGACATTGGCAGTGTTATGCGTAGTCAAAGAACAGCAGACCTGCAGTGTATATAGTGCTGCTGTCACTGCTCCCAGTTCCCAAGGGATTTGAGTGTCCTGCTGGCCGAACCAGGTAGAACTGAACAAGGAAATCCATCAATGGGGAAAGTTTGTGAAGGAAGATGAGCAAATCCATTCATTGCCCTGCTCTCCCTTTTGTCCAGGAGAAGGTTGCACCCCCCAATCACTGTGAGATCAAGCGGATCAATGCAGCTCACATCTCTTCCCAAATGTGTGCAGGCTTCAATTTCTTTAAGGAATGTGGCTGTTTTGAAATGATACATTCATAACCCATTCCTTAAAAAGTCAACCCTGGCCAGTAGCAGGTCACACTCCATTCACTGCTTTAAGGTCTTGCTGTTCATTACATGCTTAGCTCAGATCTTCATGGGTTGCTGCTGTTGCCTGGATGGCCCACATCCTCACCACAATGTTAGCACAGCTCAGAAATACATTCTATATTTAACACCCTCTCTCTCTTTTTCCTTATTGCTGTCTCTCTTGGCAAAGAGCTTTTGTACAAATATGTTTGGATATCAGATAAAAGCCGCTACCGGTGCCATCCAGAGGACTGGCATTTTTCTCTGGCAGTTACAGCTCATGCATCCATTTTCTTTAACATTCCCTTTGCTGCCCTCACAACAGCAATGCCAGCTGCCTTAAACTGAGATACACGTGGCAGGTGCATGCAGGAGGAAATCACTGAAACATACAGGAAATTAAGGAGGGGGTATGTTTGGAGCCTTGGGATGGAGTATTCGCAAAGGAGAGGGATGTTAGTGATTTGTGCCTTGAAAAGAGCTTCAATGGGAATGAGGCACCTCGTATTCAAACTCCTTGAGATGCTGATCCATGTTTTCAAAAGCCTCCATCTTACTGTTAAAATTAAACATCTAAACACCAGTTTGATTTCCAGCATACCTTGTAGCCCATTGCCCTCTTGGAGGATTTCATTTGCTGCTTTTCCCTTGGAAATCCTGGTTTCCCTTCTGCCTCCTGCCTGGCTTATCCCCACCTTTGAAACAAAGGCCCAGACCTGTTTGCACACTCCGTTTTGAAGTGTGGCAATGCCAGCAGATGAACCGACATAAGAGAACGGGTGCTATTAAAATGGCAATAACATGAAACTGGAAAACCTCTGAAATTGCATTTGCCATTGGAGGAGTAGAAACATTCACCCAGAGTCCTCCAGTCTCAAAATTGCTTTGCACCCATCAAGCTGAGCTCTTTCAAAATAAATGTCCCCTTGTATTTGTAAAGCATCTCTCATATCTCCACAGAACAGAAAGTGCAGGGAATTACTATTAAATCACCACACTGAGGCATTCCTAGATTGTACTGAGTTATTTTCCCTTTTATTGAAGACGTTAATTCTTGAGGATTTTACTGTCAAGAAGCCAAGGGGACTCAAAATCTGCCTACAGTTCCCTTGACACCAAAACAGACAGAGGAACTAGGTATACTCCTGTTCTTGTTTAATGGTAAATAACAACAGCTCACACCCTTATAAGAACGTAAATCCGAGCTACAAGCTGCTCTAGAAAGCCAACATGGAAAAGCCCAACTACAGCAGCATCGCAGCCTAGAGCTATCAGCAAAAGGAGCATGAAATCGTTAAAAAACATTACCAGTCACAAAAATAGCAAGAAGCAAAGTTTTCCCCTGGTTTCTTGGCTTCATCGAGCACCCTGTGATGCCAAAGACTTGTCATCAGAAGCACCAACAGGACATGGGAAGAGCGCACTGCTCCACTGCCCTCGCTGCCGCTCGGACTCCCGCTGTTCGTAGCACCAACTTCTCCTGGGAATTTTTGCAGATAAGAAATGCTCTGTGCTGCTGGCATGGGGTTCATGCAAGTGAAATAAAACACTGGCTGTTGTAGAGTAGATCTCCTTTGTTATAGATTTACAGGGATCGTTGATTTAGTTCTGTGTCCAGGTCTGGGGCCCCCAGTACAGAAGGGATGTGGAGATGTTTGAGCAGATACAAAGAAGGGCCATGAGGATCATAGGGCTCAAGCACTGTCTCCTGAAGAAAGGCTGAGGGAGCTGGACTTGTTAAAATGGAGAGAGGAGAAGGCTTTGGGGACACCCCAATGCAGCCTTCCGGTACTTGAAGGCAGCTTACAAGCAGGAGGGGGACCAATATTTACATGGTCTGATAGCAAGAGGGCAAAAGGGAATGGCTTTAAGAGGGAAGATTTAGGTTAGATGGTAGGATGACATTTTTTACTCAGAGGGTGATGTGCCACTGGAGCCCAGAGAAGTCGTGCGTTCTCCATCCCTTGAGGCCTTCAATGTCAGGTTGGATGGGATCCTGGGCAACCTGATCTAGTGGCTGGCTACTCTGTCCATGGCAGGAGGTTGTAGCTAGATCATAAAGTTCATTCCAACCTAAGCCATCCTATGACCTATGATTCAACAATTCAATGATACAGATTTCCTCTACAATAAATCACAAGCCAGTAGGAATTATCTCGAAACAAATGACAGCTGAATGTGTTTAAACCATTCAAAAAGGTATTAACAAATATTTTCAGCACATGGAATTGCAGGGACCAGGGTCTGAGAGCGCTGGGACAACTGCTAGACAGTTTATTTTTCTTGTTCCCTTTCTGCTTTGCTTTTCTGAGAATATTTTTACAACCCCCAGCTGAAGTGATCTTTGACACTGAAATTTATTTTTTTCAGTTTCATCATTTGTCACTGATGCTTTGATTTAGTTCTTACTCCGCAGAGCATAATTGTCAAAGCTGTCTGCAGTGAAAGAGTTTACATCAATAGGAAGCCAGCGGGACTGAGATCAAAAGCGAGTGTTAAGGACCTCACATAGCAGTGGCTGAAGTGAATGGAAAAGGATGTTTGTTGGCTTTGGCATGTTGCAGGTCAGACTCCAAAAAGCAAATTAAGCTGCCTATAGAGGGGGCTGGAGGTGGATAGAGAGGCAGAAATGGGAAATGAGATCAGATTGGATGAGGGACTTTTGTTTGGAGTGGGAGGCGGAAAAAGTAACCTATTTCTGTATTTGCTCCAGTACTTTCTTTGTGCAGCTTCTTATCTTAAAACCTTTTAGGACACTGTACAACAAGAGGGCCTGTTTTTTGTGCAGGTAGTATTAAGGAAGCCTGAATTGTCATGGAATCATAGAATGGCTTGGGCTGGAAGGGACCTCAGAGATCGCTGTCGCTTCAATATCTCTTTCCCCTGCTCTTTTCCTAAAGATACACTCCATTCTTTCCATCTCATACAACCCCTGACAGAAAACCCTGAACTTCATTCAAAGTTATTCTGCTTAGGGGTTGGAGGCAAACAGCGTGAGGGACATTGAGAACAGTTTACAAGTTCAATATATTAATGGTTCTGCTGAGATGCGGATTGTGAAATATTAGAGACAAAAATAGCTCCTATGATTATCTTTTGTGATGCCTTGAAATTACTTTGCCATAAACATACGCCTCCTCAGATTCTGTTGGAATAGATTACTGCCGGCTATCTTTTACTCTTTGTGAAGTTTGAATTTTAAGTGGAGAAAAGAGCTTCCATCTCTTTTTCTGTGCAACAAGAAGGATTTCTCAATGTTATTTAGCTTAACTCTATAGATAAATGATTTAATTTCCAAGTTCAGACTTCCTCCATTTCGCCAAGATTCTGAAATTGTGGCAAATATCTTAGAGTTACACCAAAACAGAGGTAAGAGGAATTAACTGAGATAACCAATGAGTTGTGAACTTTCTGATTAATTTAACATGCCTTCTGTCCACCTAACTGACAATTTCTTCTAAACAGCAAGAAAAGCTTTCCTACTAAACTACTAAGTGCATTTTTCAAGGTGGTGCAGTTCATATAGATCAACAGAAATCAACCGTGAACTAATTAGTTCTGTCATTGTTCTTGAGATGTATTTCGTACAACTCTCTAGGATAGGAGGGGCTATAGAATGTCTCAGAGAAGACAGTAAAGCATCTTCATGTATTTACATTTACATTTGCCACAGAATTTTTAGAAGGGGGGAAATATTGCTATGTCCTGAGATGTAGTGGTTAACCCACATACATCCTGAAGGAGCCAGATAGTGATACCAGTGAAAATTGAATGAGTTACATGGATGTTTTCCTCCATATTTATAGATATTGCTCATAAAGAACAGGAAAAAAAGAGAGTTTCTACAACTGCAATCCACCCAAAAGACTGGGTAATGTAACGGGAATTTGAGCTAGCTGTTCTCCCTGTGTTTTACATTAATAAAACATCTAATGCAAAGAGAGTACATCTCAAAAAGGAGTGCATCTCAAATAACATTATGTTACTGTCCTGAGAATCTCCACTGGTTGCAGTTCTTCCATCAAGCATGCCTGAATAACCTGCAGGCTTTCTTTTTGTCACTCATCTTGCAGTGCAGGATGACCACAGCTCCTCTGGCCATATGCTACAAAGATGAACAGTGCTTGTTTTAGAACTGCCTGCTGGTGAGACCATACACCTGCTATGAAGAGAGCAAACTCAGGTCGGAAACTCCAGTGAGATTTCAGCCCCTTCCCATTACTAGGATTTGAATATTTAGCACTGCAGGACAGCTTGCTGAGACATAAAGAGAGCAGCGTATTGTAATAAGGGATAGTTAACCCAGGTACAACACGTCCCATCTGTGTCCCACCCTAATTACAGCAGATGTCTCTTTGCCTCTGAAGAAAACCTCTTTGTTGGCTTTGTGTGCTCTTTGGGTGACAATATTTATTCCGTCGATGCTCAGAGGAGATGAATCATTTGCTCTCTACAGCTCCCAGCTCCTCTGGTTTATTAGAATCCAACCTCACAGGTCAGACTCCTAATCAAGCACAGCCAGCTGTTCGCAGCATGGCATGAGCTGATCAATAGCGAGCAGTCCCGGAGAGTTGTGGGCATTCAGGGTTTCACACAGCCTTGGAGGCATCTGCTGCTCCCATACCAACCAACGTCAACATTCTTGCTGTAAGTATAAGAAGCAAGCATTGTTAGCAGCAGCAAAATCAGTGAACAACTCCATCTAGAGTTTAGCACCTTCACATGAATTTACAGAAGCTGGGAGATGGAAGGTGCTGCAGAGGATCATAGAATTATAGAATCTCCCAAGTTGGAAGGAACCCTGAGGAATGACACACAGTGGAAATTAAAATGTGGCACTGCAGGTAAAGTTGGGTGTCATTTCTACTTTCATTGAATCATTAAGACTAGAAAAGACCTTCAAGATTCCCAAGTCCAACCCCAACCCATCCCCACCGTGCCCACTGACCATGTCTCTCAGTGGCACATCTCCATGGTTCTTGAATGCCTCCAGAGACAGCAACTCCACCACCTCCCTGTGCAGCACGTGCCAATGACTCCCTTTTTTGCTCTGCAGGGCCCTGTACAGAAGCTTCCAAGTGAATTCCCCATCTCCAGACAGTTACTCATTTTATGACTCTGCAATCAGCCTGTATCACTTTTGTTCTTAATGGCTGGATATCCCATCTTACACCACAGCTTCCTGAATATCTTGCATTGCTCTGCGTTTACCAGCCTATAAAGAAACACCAGTTATGTATTTGACCTCAAGTCTGTAAGTGGAATTCATTGCATGATCAAGGTAGACATACATCCATCCATCCATCCATCCATCCATCCATCCATCCATCCATCCATCCATCCA